>OX637863.1:31846560-31939060 GCA_951802705.1 Netelia virgata | reverse complement strand
AAAAAAACAAAAATTTGGAAAATTTTTTTTTTTTTTTAAATTACAGAAAAAAATAATAATTTGAAAAAAAAAAATTTCAGAAAAAAAAAAAAAAAAAAAATTTCAGAAAAAAAAAAAAATTTGAAAAAAAAAAAATTTCAGAAAAAAAAACAACAACAAAAATTTGGAAAAAAAAAAAAAAAAAATTTGGAAAAAAAAAAAAAAAAAAATTTGAAAAAAAAAAAAATTTGAGAAAAAAAAACAAAAAAAAAAATTTGAAAAAAAAAAAAAAAATTTGGAAAAAAAAAAAAAAAAAATTTTTTAACTAAAAAAAAATAAAAAAAATTTGGAAAAAAAATTTTTTTTTTTTAAATTACACAAAAAAAAATTTGAAAAAAAAAAAAAAAAAAAAAACTGGAAATTTTTTTTTTTTATTTTGAATTACATCAAAAAAATAATAATTTGAAAAAAACAACATTTGAGAACAAACAAAAAAAAAAATTGAAAAAAAAACTTTCAGAAAAAAAAATAAAAAATTTGACAAAAAAAAAAAATTTGAAAAAAAAAAAAAATTTGTTTTTAATTTGAGAAAAAAAAAATTTGGAAAAAAAATTAAATAAAAAAAAAAAAAAAAAAAAAATTTGGAAAAAAAAATAAATAAAATTTGAAAAAAAAACAAAATTTAAGAATAAAAAATGAAAAAATAAAAAAGAAAAAAAAAAAAAAAAAATTGGAAAAAAAAAAAATTTGGAAAATTTTATTTTTTTTTTATTTTAAATTACATAAAAAAATTAATAATTTGCAAAAAAAACAACATTTGAGAAAAAAAAAAAAAAAAAAGTTTGGAAAAAAAAAAAAAATTGGAAATTTTTTTTTTTTTTTTAAATTACAGAAAAAAAATAATAATTTGAAAAAAAAAAAATTTGAGAAAAAATAAAAAAATAAAAAAATTTGAAAAAAAAAATTTCAGAAAAAAAAAGAAATTTGAAAAAAAAAAAAAATTGGGAAAAAAAAAATTAAAAAAAAAAAAAAAATTGGAAAAAAAAAAAAATTTTAATTAAAAAAAAAAAAAAAATTTGGAAAAAAAAACATTTTTTTTTTAAATTACACAAAAAAAAATAATAATTTGAAAAAAAAAAAAATTTGAGAAAAAATAAAAAAAAAAAAAAATTGAAAACAAAAATTTCAGAAAAAAAAAAAATTTGAAAAAAAAAAAATTTGAAAAAAAAAAATTTGAAAGAAAAAAATTTGAGAAAAAAAAAATAATAATTTGAAAAAAAAAAATTTGAGAAAAAATAAAAAAAAAAAAAATTTGAAAAAAAAAATTTCAGAAAAAAAAAAAAATTTGAAAAAAAAAAAAATTTGAGAAAAAAAAACAAAAAAAAAAATAAAAAATTTGGAAAAAAAACAAATTTGAAAAAAAACAAAATTTGAGAAAGAAAACGAGAAAAACAAAAATTTGGAAAAAAAAATTTGAGAAAAAAAAAAAAAAAAAAATTAAAAAAAAAAAAATTTAAGAAAAAAAAAAAAAAAAAAATTGGAAAAAAATTTTTTTTTTTTTAAATTACAGAAAAAAAAATAATAATTAAAAAAAAAAATTTGAGAAAAAAAAAAAAACAAAAATTTGGAAAAAAAAAAAAAAACAAAAATTTGGAAATTTTTTTTTTTTTTTTAAATTACAGAAAAAAATAATAATTTGAAAAAAAAAAATTTCAGAAAAAAAAAAAAAAAAAAAATTTCAGAAAAAAAAAAAAATTTGAAAAAAAAAAAAATTTCAGAAAAAAAAACAACAACAAAAATTTGGAAAAAAAAAAAAAAAAAATTTGGAAAAAAAAAAAAAAAAAAATTTGAAAAAAAAAAAATTTGAGAAAAAAAAACAAAAAAAAAAATTTGAAAAAAAAAAAAAAAATTTGGAAAAAAACAAAAAAACAAATTTGAGAAAAAAAAAAAAAAAATTGGAAAAAAAAAAAATTTGAAAAAATCCAAATGTTGAGAAGAAACAACAAAAAAAAAATTTGGAAAAAAAAAATTTTTTTTTTTAAATTACACAAAAAAAAATTTGAAAAAAAAAAAAAAAAAAAAACTGGAAATTTTTTGTTTTTATTTTAAATTACATAAAAAAATAATAATTTGAAAAAAACAACATTTGAGAACAAAAAAAAAAAAAATTTGAAAAAAAAACTTTCAGAAAAAAAAAAAAAAATTTGAAAAAAACAACAAAAAAAATTTGGAAAAAAAAAAAATTGAAAAAAAAAAAAAATTTGGAAAAAAAAAATTTGGAAAAAAACATTTTTTTTTTAAATGACACAAAAAAAAATAATAATTTGAAAAAAAAAAATTTGAGAAAAAAAAACAAAAAAAAATTTGAAAAAAAAAAAAAAAAATTTGGAAAAAAAAAATAAAAAATTTGGAAAAAAAAAAAAATTTGAGAAAGAAAACGAAAAAAAAACAAAAAATTGGAAAAAAAAAATTTGAGAAAAAAAAACAAAAAAAATTTGAAAAAAAAAAAAAATTTCAGAAAAAAAAAACCAAAAAAAAAATTTGGAAAAAAAAACAAAATTTGAAAAAAAAAAAAAAAATTTGGAAAAAACCAAAAACAAAAAAAATTTGAAAAAAACCGAATGTTGAGAAGAAACAACAAAAAAAATTTGGAAAAAAAAAACAAAATTTTTTTTAATTAAAAAAAAAAAAAAAAATTTGGAAAAAACAAAATTTTTTTTTTTAAATTACACAAAAAAAAATTCGAAAAAAAAAATTTTAGAAAAAAAAAAAATTCGAAAAAAACAAAATTTGAGGAAAAAAAAAAAAAAAATTGGAAAAAAATTGTTTTTGTTTTAAATTACAGAAAAAAAATAATAATTTGAAAAAAAAAAATTTGAGGAAAAAAAAAAAAAAAAAAATTTGAGAAAAAAAAAAAAATTTGAAAAAAAAAATAAATTGGAAAAAAAAAATAAAAAAAAAAAAAAAAATTTGGAAAAAAAAAAAAAAATTTTAATTAAAAAAAAAAAAAAATTTGGAAAAAAAAACATTTTTTTATAAATTACACAAAAAAAAATTTGAAAAAAAAAAAAAAAAAAAAAACTGGAAATTTTTTTTTTTTATTTTGAATTACATGAAAAAAATAATAATTTGAAAAAAACAACATTTGAGAACAAACAAAAAAAAAAATTGAAAAAAAAACTTTCAGAAAAAAAAAAAATTTGAAAAAAACAAAATTTGAGGAAAAAAAAAAAAATTGGAATTTTTTTTTTTTTTTTTTAAATTACAGAAAAAAAATAATAATTTGAAAAAAAAAAATTTGAGAAAAAAAAAAAAAAAAAAAATTTCAGAAAAAAAAAAAAATTTGAAAAAAAAAAAAAATTGGAAAAAAAAAATTAAAAAAAAAAAAAATTGGAAAAAAAAAAAAATTTTAATTAAAAAAAAAAAAAAAATTTGGAAAAAAAAACATTTTTTTTTTAAATTACACAAAAAAAAATAATAATTTGAAAAAAAAAATTTGAGAAAAAATAAAAAAAAAAAAAATTTGAAAAAAAAAATTTCAGAAAAAAAAAAAAATTTGAAAAAAAAAAAATTTGAGAAAAAAAAACAAAAAAAAAATAAAAAATTTGGAAAAAAAAACAAATTTGAAAAAAACCAAAATTTGAGAAAGAAAACGAAAAAAACAAAAATTTGGAAAAAAAAATTTGAGAAAAAAAAAAAAAAAAAAAATTTAAGAAAAAAAAAAAAAAAAAATTGGAAAATTTTTTTTTTTTTTTTTAAATTACAGAAAAAAAAATAATTTAAAAAAAAAAATTTGAGAAAAAAAAAAAAAAAAAAAATTTGGAAAAAAAAAAAAAAAAAAAAATTTGGAAATTTTTTTTTTTTTTTTTAAATTACAGAAAAAAATAATAATTTGAAAAAAAAAATTTCAGAAAAAAAAAAAAAAAAAAATTTCAGAAAAAAAAAAAAATTTCAGAAAAAAAAAACAACAAAAATTTGGAAAAAAACAAAAAAAAAATTTGGAAAAAAAAAAAAAAAAATTTGAAAAAAAAAAAAATTTGAGAAAAAAAAACAAAAAAAAAAATTTGGAAAAAAAAAAAATTTGAAAAAAAAAAAAAAAATTTGGAAAAAAACAAAAAAACAAATTTGAGAAAAAAAAAAAAAAAATTTGAAAAAACCAAATGTTGAGAAGAAACAACAAAAAAAAATTTGGAAAAAAAAAAAAAAAAATTTTTTAATTAAAAAAAAAAAAAAAAATTTGGAAAAAAACAATTTTTTTTTTAAATTACACAAAAAAAAATTTGAAAAAAAAAAAAAAAAAAAAAACTGGAAATTTTTTTTTTTATTTTAAATTACAAAAAAAATTTGGAAAAAAAAAAAAAAAAAATTTGGAAAAAAAAATAAATAAAATTTGAAAAAAAAACAAAATTTAAGAATAAAAAATGGAAAAAGAAAAAAGAAAAAAAAAAAAAAAAAATTGGAAAAAAAAAAAAATTTGGAAAATTTTTTTTTTTTTTTATTTTAAATGACATAAAAAAATTAATAATTTGCAAAAAAAACAACATTTGAGAAAAAAAAAAAAAAAAAGTTTGGAAAAAAAAAAAAAATTGGAAAATTTTTTTTTTTTTTAAATTACAGAAAAAAAATAATAATTTGAAAAAAAAAAAATTTGAGAAAAAATAAAAAAATAAAAAAATTTGAAAAAAAAAATTTCAGAAAAAAAAAGAAATTGGAAAAAAAAAAAAAAAATGGAAAAAAAAAAATTAAAAAAAAAAAAAAATTGGAAAAAAAAAAATTTTAATTAAAAAAAAAAAAAAAAATTTGGAAAAAAAAACATTTTTTTTTTAAATTACACAAAAAAAAATAATAATTTGAAAAAAAAAAAATTTGAGAAAAAATAAAAAAAAAAAAAAAATTGAAAAAAAAAATTTCAGAAAAAAAAAAAAATTTGAAAAAAAAAAAATTTGAAAAAAAAAAATTTGAAAGAAAAAAATTTGAGAAAAAAAAAATAATAATTTGAAAAAAAAAAATTTGAGAAATAAAAAAAAAAAAAATTTGAAAAAAAAAATTTCAGAAAAAAAAAAAAATTTGAAAAAAAAAAAAATTTGAGAAAAAAAAACAAAAAAAAAAATAAAAAATTTGGAAAAAAAACAAATTTGAAAAAAAACAAAATTTGAGAAAGAAAACGAAAAAAACAAAAATTTGGAAAACAAAAATTTGAGAAAAAAAAAAAAAAAAAATTTAAGAAAAAAAAAAAAAAAAATTGGAAAAAAAATTTTTTTTTGTTAAATTACAGAAAAAAAAATAATAATTTCAAAAAAAAATTTGGGAAAAAAAAAAAAAAAAAAAATTTGGAAAAAAAAAAAAAAAAAATTTGGAAATTTTTTTTTTTTTTTAAATTACATAAAAAAATTAATAATTTGCAAAAAAAACAACATTTGAGAAAAAAAGTTTGGAAACAAAAATAATAATTTGAAAAAAAAAAAATTTGAGAAAAAAAACAAAAAAAAAAAATTTGGAAAAAAAAAAAAAAAAAAAATTTGAAAAAAAAAAATTTGAAAAAAAAAATTGAAAAGAAAAAAATTTGAGAAAAAAAAAATAATAATTTGAAAAAAAAAAATTTGAGAAAAAATAAAAAAAAAAAAAATTTGAAAAAAAAAATTTCAGAAAAAAAAAAAATTTGAAAAAAAAAAAAATTTGAGAAAAAAAAACAAAAAAAAAATAAAAAAAAATAAAAAAAAAATTTGAAAAAAAAAATTTGAGAAAAAAAAAAAAAAATAAAATAAAAAAAAAAAAAATTTAAAAAAAAAAAAAAAAAAATTGGAAAACAAAATTTTTTTTTTAAATTACAGAAAAAAAAATAATAATTTAAAAAAAAAAATTTGAGAAAGAAAAAAAAAAAAAAAAAAATTGGAAAAAAAAAAAAAAAAAAATTTGGAAAAAATTTTTTTTTTTGTTAAATTACAGAAAAAAATAATAATTTGAAACAAAAAAAAAATTTGAAAAAAAAAAAATTTGAAAAAAAAAAATTTGAAAGAAAAAAATTTGAGAAAAAAAAAATAATAATTTGAAAAAAAAAATTTGAGAAAAAATAAAAAAAAAAAAAAATTTCCAAAAAAAAATTTCAAAAAAAAAAAAAAATTTCAAAAAAAAAAAATTTGAGAAAAAAAAACAAAAAAAAAATTAAAAAAAAAAAAAAAAAAAATTTGGAAAAAAAAAATAAAAAATTTGGAAAATTTTTTTTTTTTTTTTAAATTACAGAAAAAAATAATAATTTGAAAAAAAAAATTTCAGAAAAAAAAAAAAAATTGAAAAAAACAAAATTTCAAAAAAAAAAAAATTTCAGAAAAAAAAAAAAATTTGAAAAAAAAATTTGAGAAAAAAAACAACAAAAAAAATTTGGAAAAAAAAAAAATTAAAAAAAAAAAAAAAAATTTGGAAAAAAAATAATTTGAAAAAAAAAAAATTTGAGAAAAAATAAAAAAAAAAAAAAATTAAAAAAAAAAAAAATTTGAAAAAAAAAATTTGAGAAAAAAAAATAATAATTTAAAAAAAAAAAATTTCAGAAAAAAAAAAAAAATTGAAAAAAACAAAATTTCAGAAAAAAAAAAAAAAAAAATTTCAGAAAAAAAAAAAAATTTGAAAAAAAAAATTTAAGAAAAAAAAAATTTCAGAAAAAAAAAAAAATTTGAAAAAAAAAAAAATTTGAGAAAAAAAAAACAAAAAAAAAAATAAAAAATTTGGAAAAAAAAACAAATTTGAAAAAAACCAAAATTTGAGAAAGAAAACGAAAAAAACAAAAATTTGGAAAAAAAAATTTGAGAAAAAAAAAAAAAAAAAAATTAAAAAAAAAAAATTTAAGAAAAAAAAAAAAAAAAATTGGAAAAATTTTTTTTTTTTTTTAAATTACAGAAAAAAAAAAAATAATTTTAAAAAAAAAATTTGAGAAAAAAAAAAAAAAAAAAAAATTTGGAAAAAAAAAAAAAAAAAAAAATTTGGAAATTTTTTTTTTTTTTTTTAAATTACAGAAAAAAATAATAATTTGAAAAAAAAAAATTTCAGAAAAAAAAAAAAAAAAAAAATTTCAGAAAAAAAAACAACAAAAATTTGGAAAAAAACAAAAAAAAAATTTGGAAAAAAAAAAAAAAAAAATTTGAAAAAAAAAAAAATTTGAGAAAAAAAAAACAAAAAAAAAAATTTGGAAAAAAAAAAAATTTGGAAAAAAACAAAAAAACAAATTTGAGAAAAAATTGGAAAAAAAAAAAATTTGAAAAAAACCAAATAGTGAGAAGAAACAACAAAAAAAAAATTTGGAAAAAAAAAAAAAAAAATTTTTTAATTAAAAAAAAAAAAAAAAATTTGGAAAATTTTATTTTTTTTTTATTTTAAATTACATAAAAAAATTAATAATTTGCAAAAAAAATAACATTTGAGAAAAAAACAAAAAAAAAAGTTTGGAAAAAAAAAAAAAATTGGAAATTTTTTTTTTTTTTTTAAATTACAGAAAAAAAATAATAATTTGAAAAAAAAAAAATTTGAGAAAAAATAAAAAAATAAAAAAATTTGAAAAAAAAAATTCAGAAAAAAAAAGAAAAAAAAAATTGGAAAAAAAAAAAAATTTTAATTAAAAAAAAAAAAAAAATTTGGAAAAAAAAACATTTTTTTTTTAAATTACACAAAAAAAAATAATAATTTGAAAAAAAAAAAAATTTGAGAAAAAATAAAAAAAAAAAAAAAATTGAAAACAAAAATTTCAGAAAAAAAAAAAATTTGAAAAAAAAAAAATTTGAAAAAAAAAAATTTGAAAGAAAAAAATTTGAGAAAAAAAAAATAATAATTTGAAAAAAAAAAATTTGAGAAAAAATAAAAAAAAAAAAAATTTGAAAAAAAAAATTTCAGAAAAAAAAAAAAATTTCAAAAAAAAAAAAATTTGAGAAAAAAAAACAAAAAAAAAAATAAAAAATTTGGAAAAAAAACAAATTTGAAAAAAAACAAAATTTGAGAAAGAAAACGAGAAAAACAAAAATTTGGAAAAAAAAATTTGAGAAAAAAAAAAAAAAAAAATTAAAAAAAAAAAAATTTAAGAAAAAAAAAAAAAAAAAATTGGAAAAAATTTTTTTTTTTTTTAAATTACAGAAAAAAAAATAATAATTAAAAAAAAAAATTTGAGAAAAAAAAAAAAACAAAAATTTGGAAAAAAAAAAAAAAACAAAAATTTGGAAAATTTTTTTTTTTTTTTAAATTACAGAAAAAAATAATAATTTGAAAAAAAAAAATTTCAGAAAAAAAAAAAAAAAAAAAATTTCAGAAAAAAAAAAAAATTTGAAAAAAAAAAAATTTCAGAAAAAAAAACAACAAAAATTTGGAAAAAAAAAAAAAAAAAATTTGGAAAAAAAAAAAAAAAAAAATTTGAAAAAAAAAAAAATTTGAGAAAAAAAAACAAAAAAAAAAATTTGAAAAAAAAAAAAAAAATTTGGAAAAAAAAAAAAAAAAAATTTTTTAACTAAAAAAAAATAAAAAAAATTTGGAAAAAAAATTTTTTTTTTTTAAATTACACAAAAAAAAATTTGAAAAAAAAAAAAAAAAAAAAAACTGGAAATTTTTTTTTTTTATTTTGAATTACATCAAAAAAATAATAATTTGAAAAAAACAACATTTGAGAACAAACAAAAAAAAAAATTGAAAAAAAAACTTTCAGAAAAAAAAATAAAAAATTTGACAAAAAAAAAAAATTTGAAAAAAAAAAAAAATTTGTTTTTAATTTGAGAAAAAAAAAATTTGGAAAAAAAATTAAATAAAAAAAAAAAAAAAAAAAAAATTTGGAAAAAAAAATAAATAAAATTTGAAAAAAAAACAAAATTTAAGAATAAAAAATGAAAAAATAAAAAAGAAAAAAAAAAAAAAAAAATTGGAAAAAAAAAAATTTGGAAAATTTTATTTTTTTTTTATTTTAAATTACATAAAAAAATTAATAATTTGCAAAAAAAACAACATTTGAGAAAAAAAAAAAAAAAAAAGTTTGGAAAAAAAAAAAAAATTGGAAATTTTTTTTTTTTTTTTAAATTACAGAAAAAAAATAATAATTTGAAAAAAAAAAAATTTGAGAAAAAATAAAAAAATAAAAAAATTTGAAAAAAAAAATTTCAGAAAAAAAAAGAAATTTGAAAAAAAAAAAAAATTGGGAAAAAAAAAATTAAAAAAAAAAAAAAAATTGGAAAAAAAAAAAAATTTTAATTAAAAAAAAAAAAAAAATTTGGAAAAAAAAACATTTTTTTTTAAATTACACAAAAAAAAATAATAATTTGAAAAAAAAAAAAATTTGAGAAAAAATAAAAAAAAAAAAAAAATTGAAAACAAAAATTTCAGAAAAAAAAAAAATTTGAAAAAAAAAAAATTTGAAAAAAAAAAATTTGAAAGAAAAAAATTTGAGAAAAAAAAAATAATAATTTGAAAAAAAAAAATTTGAGAAAAAATAAAAAAAAAAAAAATTTGAAAAAAAAAATTTCAGAAAAAAAAAAAAATTTGAAAAAAAAAAAAATTTGAGAAAAAAAAACAAAAAAAAAAATAAAAAATTTGGAAAAAAAACAAATTTGAAAAAAAACAAAATTTGAGAAAGAAAACGAGAAAAACAAAAATTTGGAAAAAAAAATTTGAGAAAAAAAAAAAAAAAAAAATTAAAAAAAAAAAAATTTAAGAAAAAAAAAAAAAAAAAAATTGGAAAAAAATTTTTTTTTTTTTAAATTACAGAAAAAAAAATAATAATTAAAAAAAAAAATTTGAGAAAAAAAAAAAAACAAAAATTTGGAAAAAAAAAAAAAAACAAAAATTTGGAAATTTTTTTTTTTTTTTTAAATTACAGAAAAAAATAATAATTTGAAAAAAAAAATTTCAGAAAAAAAAAAAAAAAAAAAATTTCAGAAAAAAAAAAAAATTTGAAAAAAAAAAAATTTCAGAAAAAAAAACAACAACAAAAATTTGGAAAAAAAAAAAAAAAAAATTTGGAAAAAAAAAAAAAAAAAAATTTGAAAAAAAAAAAAATTTGAGAAAAAAAAACAAAAAAAAAAATTTGAAAAAAAAAAAAAAAATTTGGAAAAAAACAAAAAAACAAATTTGAGAAAAAAAAAAAAAAAATTGGAAAAAAAAAACAATTTGAAAAAATCCAAATGTTGAGAAGAAACAACAAAAAAAAAATTTGGAAAAAAAAAATTTTTTTTTTTAAATTACACAAAAAAAAATTTGAAAAAAAAAAAAAAAAAAAAACTGGAAATTTTTTGTTTTTATTTTAAATTACATAAAAAAATAATAATTTGAAAAAAACAACATTTGAGAACAAAAAAAAAAAAAATTTGAAAAAAAAACTTTCAGAAAAAAAAAAAAAAATTTGAAAAAAAACAACAAAAAAAATTTGGAAAAAAAAAAAATTGAAAAAAAAAAAAAATTTGGAAAAAAAAAATTTGGAAAAAAACATTTTTTTTTTAAATGACACAAAAAAAAATAATAATTTGAAAAAAAAAAATTTGAGAAAAAAAAACAAAAAGAAATTTGAAAAAAAAAAAAAAAAATTTGGAAAAAAAAAATAAAAAATTTGGAAAAAAAAAAAATTTGAGAAAGAAAACGAAAAAAAAACAAAAAATTGGAAAAAAAAAATTTGAGAAAAAAAAACAAAAAAAATTTGAAAAAAAAAAAAAATTTCAGAAAAAAAAAACCAAAAAAAAAATTTGGAAAAAAAAACAAAATTTGAAAAAAAAAAAAAAAATTTGGAAAAAACCAAAAACAAAAAAAATTTGAAAAAAACCGAATGTTGAGAAGAAACAACAAAAAAAATTTGGAAAAAAAAAACAAAATTTTTTTTAATTAAAAAAAAAAAAAAAAATTTGGAAAAAACAAAATTTTTTTTTTTAAATTACACAAAAAAAAATTCGAAAAAAAAAATTTTAGAAAAAAAAAAAATTCGAAAAAAACAAAATTTGAGGAAAAAAAAAAAAAAAATTGGAAAAAAATTGTTTTTGTTTTAAATTACAGAAAAAAAATAATAATTTGAAAAAAAAAAATTTGAGGAAAAAAAAAAAAAAAAAAATTTGAGAAAAAAAAAAAAATTTGAAAAAAAAAATAAATTGGAAAAAAAAAATAAAAAAAAAAAAAAAAATTTGGAAAAAAAAAAAAAAATTTTAATTAAAAAAAAAAAAAAATTTGGAAAAAAAAACATTTTTTTATAAATTACACAAAAAAAAATTTGAAAAAAAAAAAAAAAAAAAAAACTGGAAATTTTTTTTTTTTATTTTGAATTACATGAAAAAAATAATAATTTGAAAAAAACAACATTTGAGAACAAACAAAAAAAAAAATTGAAAAAAAAACTTTCAGAAAAAAAAAAAATTTGAAAAAAACAAAATTTGAGGAAAAAAAAAAAATTGGAATTTTTTTTTTTTTTTTTTAAATTACAGAAAAAAAATAATAATTTGAAAAAAAAAAATTTGAGAAAAAAAAAAAAAAAAAAAATTTCAGAAAAAAAAAAAAATTTGAAAAAAAAAAAAATTGGAAAAAAAAAATTAAAAAAAAAAAAAATTGGAAAAAAAAAAAAATTTTAATTAAAAAAAAAAAAAAAATTTGGAAAAAAAAACATTTTTTTTTTAAATTACACAAAAAAAAATAATAATTTGAAAAAAAAAATTTGAGAAAAAATAAAAAAAAAAAAAATTTGAAAAAAAAAATTTCAGAAAAAAAAAAAAATTTGAAAAAAAAAAAATTTGAGAAAAAAAAACAAAAAAAAAATAAAAAATTTGGAAAAAAAAACAAATTTGAAAAAAACCAAAATTTGAGAAAGAAAACGAAAAAAACAAAAATTTGGAAAAAAAAATTTGAGAAAAAAAAAAAAAAAAAAAATTTAAGAAAAAAAAAAAAAAAAAATTGGAAAAATTTTTTTTTTTTTTTTAAATTACAGAAAAAAAAATAATTTAAAAAAAAAAATTTGAGAAAAAAAAAAAAAAAAAAAATTTGGAAAAAAAAAAAAAAAAAAAAATTTGGAAATTTTTTTTTTTTTTTTTAAATTACAGAAAAAAATAATAATTTGAAAAAAAAAATTTCAGAAAAAAAAAAAAAAAAAAAATTTCAGAAAAAAAAAAAAATTTGAAAAAAAAAAAATTTCAGAAAAAAAAAACAACAAAAATTTGGAAAAAAACAAAAAAAAAATTTGGAAAAAAAAAAAAAAAAATTTGAAAAAAAAAAAAATTTGAGAAAAAAAAACAAAAAAAAAAATTTGGAAAAAAAAAAAATTTGAAAAAAAAAAAAAAATTTGGAAAAAAACAAAAAAACAAATTTGAGAAAAAAAAAAAAAAAATTTGAAAAAACCAAATGTTGAGAAGAAACAACAAAAAAAAATTTGGAAAAAAAAAAAAAAAAATTTTTTAATTAAAAAAAAAAAAAAAAATTTGGAAAAAAACAATTTTTTTTTTTAAATTACACAAAAAAAAATTTGAAAAAAAAAAAAAAAAAAAAAACTGGAAATTTTTTTTTTTATTTTAAATTACAAAAAAAATTTGGAAAAAAAAAAAAAAAAAATTTGGAAAAAAAATAAAAAAAAATTTGAAAAAAAAAAAAAATTTGAGAAAAAAAAAACAAAAAAAAAAATTTGGAAAAAAAAAAAATTTGAAAAAAAAAAAAAAAAATTTGGAAAAAAACAACAAAACAAATTTGAGAAAAAAAAAAAAAAAAATTGGAAAAAAAAAAAAAAATTTGAGAAAAAAAAAACAAAAAAAAAATTTGGAAAAATCAAAAAAAAAATTTTTTAATTAAAAAAAAAAAAAAAAATTTGGAAAAAAAAAATTTTTTAATTAAAAAAAAAAAAAAAAATTTGGAAAAAAAAAATTTTTTTTTTTAAATTACACAAAAAAAAATTTGAAAAAAAAAAAAAAAAAAAAAACTGGAAATTTTTTTTTTTTATTTTGAATTACATCAAAAAAATAATAATTTGAAAAAAACAACATTTGAGAACAAACAAAAAAAAAAATTGAAAAAAAAACTTTCAGAAAAAAAAATAAAAAATTTGACAAAAAAAAAAAATTTGAAAAAAAAAAAAAATTTGTTTTTAATTTGAGAAAAAAAAAATTTGGAAAAAAAAATTAAATAAAAAAAAAAAAAAAAAAAAATTTGGAAAAAAAAATAAATAAAATTTGAAAAAAAAACAAAATTTAAGAATAAAAAATGGAAAAAGAAAAAAGAAAAAAAAAAAAAAAAATTGGAAAAAAAAAAAAATTTGGAAAATTTTTTTTTTTTTTTATTTTAAATGACATAAAAAAATTAATAATTTGCAAAAAAAACAACATTTGAGAAAAAAAAAAAAAAAAAGTTTGGAAAAAAAAAAAAAATTGGAAAATTTTTTTTTTTTTTTAAATTACAGAAAAAAAATAATAATTTGAAAAAAAAAAAATTTGAAAAAAAAAAATTTGAAAGAAAAAAATTTGAGAAAAAAAAAATAATAATTTGAAAAAAAAAAATTTGAGAAATAAAAAAAAAAAAAATTTGAAAAAAAAAATTTCAGAAAAAAAAAAAAATTTGAAAAAAAAAAAAATTTGAGAAAAAAAAACAAAAAAAAAAATAAAAAATTTGGAAAAAAAACAAATTTGAAAAAAAACAAAATTTGAGAAAGAAAACGAAAAAAACAAAAATTTGGAAAACAAAAATTTGAGAAAAAAAAAAAAAAAAAATTTAAGAAAAAAAAAAAAAAAAATTGGAAAAAAAATTTTTTTTTGTTAAATTACAGAAAAAAAAATAATAATTTCAAAAAAAAATTTGGGAAAAAAAAAAAAAAAAAAATTTGGAAAAAAAAAAAAAAAAAAATTTGGAAATTTTTTTTTTTTTTTAAATTACATAAAAAAATTAATAATTTGCAAAAAAAACAACATTTGAGAAAAAAAGTTTGGAAACAAAAATAATAATTTGAAAAAAAAAAAATTTGAGAAAAAAAACAAAAAAAAAAAATTTGGAAAAAAAAAAAAAAAAAAAATTTGAAAAAAAAAAATTTGAAAAAAAAAATTGAAAAGAAAAAAATTTGAGAAAAAAAAAATAATAATTTGAAAAAAAAAAATTTGAGAAAAAATAAAAAAAAAAAAAATTTGAAAAAAAAAATTTCAGAAAAAAAAAAAATTTGAAAAAAAAAAAAATTTGAGAAAAAAAAACAAAAAAAAAATAAAAAAAAAAAAAAAAAAAATTTGAAAAAAAAAATTTGAGAAAAAAAAAAAAAAATAAAATAAAAAAAAAAAAAATTTTAAAAAAAAAAAAAAAAAATTGGAAAACAAAATTTTTTTTTTAAATTACAGAAAAAAAAATAATAATTTAAAAAAAAAAATTTGAGAAAGAAAAAAAAAAAAAAAAAAATTGGAAAAAAAAAAAAAAAAAAATTTGGAAAAAATTTTTTTTTTTGTTAAATTACAGAAAAAAATAATAATTTGAAACAAAAAAAAAATTTGAAAAAAAAAAAATTTGAAAAAAAAAAATTTGAAAGAAAAAAATTTGAGAAAAAAAAAATAATAATTTGAAAAAAAAAAATTTGAGAAAAAATAAAAAAAAAAAAAAATTTCCAAAAAAAAATTTCAAAAAAAAAAAAAAATTTCAAAAAAAAAAAATTTGAGAAAAAAAAACAAAAAAAAAATTAAAAAAAAAAAAAAAAAAAATTTGGAAAAAAAAAATAAAAAATTTGGAAAAAAAAAAAAATTTGAAAAAAACCAAAATTTGAGAAAGAAAACGAAAAAAAACAAAAATTTGGAAAAACAAAATTTGAGAAAAAAAAAAAAATAAAAAATAAAAAAAAAAAAAAATTTAAGAAAAAAAAAAAAAAAAATTGGAAACAAAATTTTTTTTTTTTAATTACAGAAAAAAAAATAATAATTTAAAAAAAAAAATTTGAGAAAAAAAAAAAAAAAAAAAAAATTTGGAAAAAAAAAAAAAAAAATTTGGAAAATTTTTTTTTTTTTTTTAAATTACAGAAAAAAATAATAATTTGAAAAAAAAAATTTCAGAAAAAAAAAAAAAATTGAAAAAAACAAAATTTCAAAAAAAAAAAAATTTCAGAAAAAAAAAAAAATTTGAAAAAAAAATTTGAGAAAAAAAACAACAAAAAAAATTTGGAAAAAAAAAAAATTAAAAAAAAAAAAAAAAATTTGGAAAAAAAATAATTTGAAAAAAAAAAAATTTGAGAAAAAATAAAAAAAAAAAAAAATTAAAAAAAAAAAAAATTTGAAAAAAAAAATTTGAGAAAAAAAAATAATAATTTAAAAAAAAAAAATTTCAGAAAAAAAAAAAAAATTGAAAAAAACAAAATTTCAGAAAAAAAAAAAAAAAAAATTTCAGAAAAAAAAAAAAATTTGAAAAAAAAAATTTAAGAAAAAAAAAATTTCAGAAAAAAAAAAAAATTTGAAAAAAAAAAAATTTGAGAAAAAAAAAACAAAAAAAAAAATAAAAAATTTGGAAAAAAAAACAAATTTGAAAAAAACCAAAATTTGAGAAAGAAAACGAAAAAAACAAAAATTTGGAAAAAAAAATTTGAGAAAAAAAAAAAAAAAAAAATTAAAAAAAAAAAATTTAAGAAAAAAAAAAAAAAAAATTGGAAAATTTTTTTTTTTTTTTTAAATTACAGAAAAAAAAATAATAATTTTAAAAAAAAAATTTGAGAAAAAAAAAAAAAAAAAAAAATTTGGAAAAAAAAAAAAAAAAAAAAATTTGGAAATTTTTTTTTTTTTTTTTAAATTACAGAAAAAAATAATAATTTGAAAAAAAAAAATTTCAGAAAAAAAAAAAAAAAAAAAATTTCAGAAAAAAAAACAACAAAAATTTGGAAAAAAACAAAAAAAAAATTTGGAAAAAAAAAAAAAAAAAATTTGAAAAAAAAAAAAATTTGAGAAAAAAAAAACAAAAAAAAAAATTTGGAAAAAAAAAAATTTGGAAAAAAACAAAAAAACAAATTTGAGAAAAAATTGGAAAAAAAAAAAATTTGAAAAAAACCAAATAGTGAGAAGAAACAACAAAAAAAAAATTTGGAAAAAAAAAAAAAAAAATTTTTTAATTAAAAAAAAAAAAAAAAATTTGGAAAAAAAAAAATTTTTTTTTTAAATTACACAAAAAAAAAAAAATTGAAATAAAAAAAAAAAATTTGGAAAAAAAAAAAAAAAAAATTTGGAAAAAAAATAAAAAAAAATTTGAAAAAAAAAAAATTTGAGAAAAAAAAACAAAAAAAAAAATTTGGAAAAAAAAAAAAATTTGAAAAAAAAAAAAAAAAATTTCGAAAAAAACAACAAAACAAATTTGAGAAAAAAAAAAAAAAAAATTGGAAAAAAAAAAAAAAATTTGAGAAAAAAAAAACAAAAAAAAAATTTGGAAAAAAAAAAAAAAAATTTTTTTAATTAAAAAAAAAAAAAAAAATTTGGAAAAAAAAAATTTTTTTTTTAAATTACACAAAAAAAAATTTGAAAAAAAAAAAAAAAAAAAAAACTGGAAATTTTTTTTTTTTATTTTGAATTACATCAAAAAAATAATAATTTGAAAAAAAAAATTTGAGAAAAAATAAAAAAAAAAAAAATTTGAAAAAAAAAATTTCAGAAAAAAAAAAAAATATGAAAAAAAAAAAATTTGAGAAAAAAAAACAAAAAAAAAATAAAAAATTTGGAAAAAAAAACAAATTTGAAAAAAACCAAAATTTGAGAAAGAAAACGAAAAAAACAAAAATTTGGAAAAAAAAATTTGAGAAAAAAAAAAAAAAAAAAATTAAAAAAAAAAAATTTAAGAAAAAAAAAAAAAAAAAATTGGAAAATTTTTTTTTTTTTTTTAAATTACAGAAAAAAAAATAATAATTTAAAAAAAAAAATTTGAGAAAAAAAAAAAAAAAAAAAAATTTGGAAAAAAAAAAAAAAAAAAAATTTGGAATTTTTTTTTTTTTTTTTTTAAATTACAGAAAAAAATAATAATTTGAAAAAAAAAAATTTCAGAAAAAAAAAAAAAAAAATTTGGAAAAAAACAAAAAAACAAATTTGAGAAAAAATTGGAAAAAAAAAAATTTGAAAAAAAAAAAATTTGAAAAGAACCAAATGTTGAGAAGAAACAACAAAAAAAAAATTTGGAAAAAAAAAAAAAAAAAATTTTTAATTCAAAAAAAAAAAAAAAAATTTGGAAAAAAAAAATTTTTTTTTTTAAATTACACAAAAAAAAATTTGAAAAAAAAAAAAAAAAAAATTGAAAAAAAAAAAAAAATTTGGAAAAAAAATAAAAAAAAATTTGAAAAAAAAAAAAATTTGAGAAAAAAAAAACAAAAAAAAAAATTTGGAAAAAAAAAAAAATTTGAAAAAAAAAAAAAAAAATTGGAAAAAAACAACAAAACAAATTTGAGAAAAAAAAAAAAAAAAATTGGAAAAAAAAAAAAAATTTGAGAAAAAAAAAACAAAAAAAATTTGGAAAAAAAAAAAAAAAAATTTTTTAATTAAAAAAAAAAAAAAAAATTTGGAAAATTTTTTTTTTTTTTTTAAATTACACAAAAAAAAATTTGAAAAAAAAAAAAAAAAAAAAACTGGAAATTTTTTTTTTTTATTTTGAATTACATCAAAAAAATAATAATTTGAAAAAAACAACATTTGAGAACAAACAAAAAAAAAAATTGAAAAAAAAACTTTCAGAAAAAAAAATAAAAAATTTGACAAAAAAAAAAAATTTGAAAAAAAAAAAAAATTTGTTTTTAATTTGAGAAAAAAAAAATTTGGAAAAAAAATTAAATAAAAAAAAAAAAAAAAAAAAAATTTGGAAAAAAAAATAAATAAAATTTGAAAAAAAACAAAATTTAAGAATAAAAAATGAAAAAATAAAAAAGAAAAAAAAAAAAAAAAAATTGGAAAAAAAACAAAATTTGGAAAATTTTATTTTTTTTTTATTTTAAATTACATAAAAAAATTAATAATTTGCAAAAAAAACAACATTTGAGAAAAAAAAAAAAAAAAAAGTTTGGAAAAAAAAAAAAAATTGGAAATTTTTTTTTTTTTTTTTAAATTACAGAAAAAAAATAATAATTTGAAAAAAAAACAATTTGAGAAAAAATAAAAAAATAAAAAAATTTGAAAAAAAAAATTTCAGAAAAAAAAAGAAATTTGAAAAAAAAAAAAAAATTGGGAAAAAAAAAATTAAAAAAAAAAAAAAAATTGGAAAAAAAAAAAAATTTTAATTAAAAAAAAAAAAAAAATTTGGAAAAAAAAACATTTTTTTTTTAAATTACACAAAAAAAATAATAATTTGAAAAAAAAAAAAATTTGAGAAAAAATAAAAAAAAAAAAAAAATTGAAAACAAAAATTTCAGAAAAAAAAAAAATTTGAAAAAAAAAAAATTTGAAAAAAAAAAATTTGAAAGAAAAAAATTTGAGAAAAAAAAAATAATAATTTGAAAAAAAAAAATTTGAGAAAAAATAAAAAAAAAAAAAATTTGAAAAAAAAAATTTCAGAAAAAAAAAAAAATTTGAAAAAAAAAAAATTTGAGAAAAAAAAACAAAAAAAAAAAAAAAAATTTGGAAAAAAAACAAATTTGAAAAAAAACAAAATTTGAGAAAGAAAACGAAAAAAACAAAAATTTGGAAAAAAAAATTTGAGAAAAAAAAAAAAAAAAAAATTTTTAAAAAAAAAATTTAAGAAAAAAAAAAAAAAAAAATTGGAAAAAATTTTTTTTTTTTTTAAATTACAGAAAAAAAAATAATAATTAAAAAAAAAAAATTTGAGAAAAAAAAAAAAAAAAAATTTGGAAAAAAAAAATAAAAAATTTGGAAAAAAAAAAAAAATTTGAGAAAGAAAACGAAAAAAAAACAAAAAATTGGAAAAAAAAAATTTGAGAAAAAAAAACAAAAAAAATTTGAAAAAAAAAAAAAATTTCAGAAAAAAAAAACCAAAAAAAAAATTTGGAAAAAAAAACAAAATTTGAAAAAAAAAAAAAAAATTTGGAAAAAACCAAAAACAAAAAAAATTTGAAAAAACCGAATGTTGAGAAGAAACAACAAAAAAAATTTGGAAAAAAAAAACAAAATTTTTTTTAATTAAAAAAAAAAAAAAAAATTTGGAAAAAAGAAAATTTTTTTTTTTAAATTACACAAAAAAAAATTCGAAAAAAAAAATTTTAGAAAAAAAAAAAATTTGAAAAAAACAAAATTTGAGGAAAAAAAAAAAAAAAATTGGAAAAAAATTGTTTTTGTTTTAAATTACAGAAAAAAAATAATAATTTGAAAAAAAAAAATTTGAGGAAAAAAAAAAAAAAAAAAATTTGAGAAAAAAAAAAAAATTTGAAAAAAAAAATAAATTGGAAAAAAAAATAAAAAAAAAAAAAAAAAATTTGGAAAAAAAAAAAAAAATTTTAATTAAAAAAAAAAAAAAATTTGGAAAAAAAAACATTTTTTTATAAATTACACAAAAAAAAATTTGAAAAAAAAAAAAAAAAAAAAAACTGGAAATTTTTTTTTTTTATTTTGAATTACATGAAAAAAATAATAATTTGAAAAAAACAACATTTGAGAACAAACAAAAAAAAAAATTGAAAAAAAAACTTTCAGAAAAAAAAAAAATTTGAAAAAAACAAAATTGGAGGAAAAAAAAAAAAAATTGGAATTTTTTTTTTTTTTTTTAAATTACAGAAAAAAAATAATAATTTGAAAAAAAAAAATTTGAGAAAAAAAAAAAAAAAAAAAATTTCAGAAAAAAAAAAAAATTTGAAAAAAAAAAAAATTGGAAAAAAAAAATTAAAAAAAAAAAAAATTGGAAAAAAAAAAAATTTTAATTAAAAAAAAAAAAAAAAATTTGGAAAAAAAAACATTTTTTTTTTAAATTACACAAAAAAAAATAATAATTTGAAAAAAAAAATTTGAGAAAAAATAAAAAAAAAAAAAATTTGAAAAAAAAAATTTCAGAAAAAAAAAAAAATTTGAAAAAAAAAAAATTTGAGAAAAAAAAACAAAAAAAAAAATAAAAAATTTGGAAAAAAAAACAAATTTGAAAAAAACCAAAATTTGAGAAAGAAAACGAAAAAAACAAAAATTTGGAAAAAAAAATTTGAGAAAAAAAAAAAAAAAAAAAATTTAAGAAAAAAAAAAAAAAAAAATTGGAAAAATTTTTTTTTTTTTTTAAATTACAGAAAAAAAAAATAATTTAAAAAAAAAAATTTGAGAAAAAAAAAAAAAAAAAAAATTTGGAAAAAAAAAAAAAAAAAAAAATTTGGAAATTTTTTTTTTTTTTTTTAAATTACAGAAAAAAATAATAATTTGAAAAAAAAAAAATTTCAGAAAAAAAAAAAAAAAAAAAATTTCAGAAAAAAAAAAAAATTTGAAAAAAAAAAAATTTCAGAAAAAAAAAACAACAAAAATTTGGAAAAAAACAAAAAAAAAATTTGGAAAAAAAAAAAAAAAAATTTGAAAAAAAAAAAAAAAAATTTGGAAAAAAACAAAAAAACAAATTTGAGAAAAAAAAAAAAAAAATTTGAAAAAACCAAATGTTGAGAAGAAACAACAAAAAAAAATTTGGAAAAAAAAAAAAAAAATTTTTTTAATTAAAAAAAAAAAAAAAAATTTGAAAAAAAAAAAAAAAAAAAAAACTGGAAATTTTTTTTTTTATTTTAAATTACAAAAAAAAAAAAAAATTGAAAAAAAAAAAAAAATTTGGAAAAAAAAAAAAAAAAAATTTGGAAAAAAAATAAAAAAAAATTTGAAAAAAAAAAAAATTTGAGAAAAAAAAAACAAAAAAAAAAATTTGGAAAAAAAAAAAAATTTGAAAAAAAAAAAAAAAAATTTGGAAAAAAACAACAAAACAAATTTGAGAAAAAAAAAAAAAAAAATTGGAAAAAAAAAAAAAAATTTGAGAAAAAAAAAACAAAAAAAAAATTTGGAAAAATCAAAAAAAAAATTTTTTAATTAAAAAAAAAAAAAAAAATTTGGAAAAAAAAATTTTTTTTTTTTAAATTACACAAAAAAAAATTTGAAAAAAAAAAAAAAAAAAAAAACTGGAAATTTTTTTTTTTTATTTTGAATTACATCAAAAAAATAATAATTTGAAAAAAACAACATTTGAGAACAAACAAAAAAAAAAATTGAAAAAAAAACTTTCAGAAAAAAAAATAAAAAATTTGACAAAAAAAAAAAATTTGAAAAAAAAAAAAAATTTGTTTTTAATTTGAGAAAAAAAAAATTTGGAAAAAAAAATTAAATAAAAAAAAAAAAAAAAAAAAAATTTGGAAAAAAAAATAAATAAAATTTGAAAAAAAAAACAAAATTTAAGAATAAAAAATGGAAAAAGAAAAAAGAAAAAAAAAAAAAAAAAATTGGAAAAAAAAAAAAATTTGGAAAATTTTTTTTTTTTTTTATTTTAAATGACATAAAAAAATTAATAATTTGCAAAAAAAACAACATTTGAGAAAAAAAAAAAAAAAAAGTTTGGAAAAAAAAAAAAATTGGAAAATTTTTTTTTTTTTTAAATTACAGAAAAAAAATAATAATTTGAAAAAAAAAAAATTTGAGAAAAAATAAAAAAATAAAAAAATTTGAAAAAAAAAATTTCAGAAAAAAAAAGAAATTTGAAAAAAAAAAATTTGAGAAAAAAAAACAAAAAAAAATTAAAAAAAAAAAAAAAAAAAAAATTTGGAAAAAAAAAAAATTGGAAAAAACCAAAATTTGAGAAAGAAAACGAAAAAAAACAAAAATTTGGAAAAAAAAAATTTGAGAAAAAAAAAAAAAAAAAAATTAAAAAAAAAAAATTTAAGAAAAAAAAAAAAAAAAAATTGGAAAAAAATTTTTTGTTTTTTAAATTACAGAAAAAAAATAATAATTTAAAAAAAAAAAATTTGAGAAAAAAAAAAAAATTTGAAAAAAAAAATTTGAAGAAAAAAAAATTTGAAATAAAAAAATTTGAAAGAAAAAAATTTGAGAAAAAAAAAATAATAATTTGAAAAAAAAAAGTTGAGAAAAAATTAAAAAAAAAAAAAAATTTGAGAAAAAAAATTTCAGAAAAAAAAAAAATTTGAAAAAAAAAAAATTTGAGAAAAAAAAAAAAAAAAAAATTTGGAAAAAACTTTTTTTTTTTTAAATTACAGAAAAAAAATAATAATTTGAAAAAAAAAATTTCAGAAAAAAAAAAAAAAAAAAATTTCGGAAAAAAAAAAAAAAATTTGAAAAAAAAATTTCAGAAAAAAAAAAAAAAAAAAATTTGGAAAAAAAAAAAAATTAAAAAAAAAAAAAAAATTTTGGAAAAAAACAAAAAAACAAATTTGAGAAAAAAAAAAAAAAAATTGGAAAAAAAAAAAATTTGAAAAAAACCAAATGTTGAGAAGAAACAACAAAAAAAAATTTGGAAAAAAAAAAAAAAAATTTTTTTAATTAAAAAAAAAAAAAAAAATTTGGAAAAAAA
This sequence comes from Netelia virgata, assembly GCA_951802705.1. Classification (NCBI taxonomy): domain Eukaryota; kingdom Metazoa; phylum Arthropoda; class Insecta; order Hymenoptera; family Ichneumonidae; genus Netelia; species Netelia virgata. Next base: position 31,916,701 of record OX637863.1, on the reverse strand, counting down.
AAAATTTTTTTTTTAAATTACACAAAAAAACTTTGAAAAAAAAAAAAAAAAAAAACCGGAAATTTTTTTTTTTATTTTAAATTACATAAAAAAATAATAATTTGAAAAAACAACATTTGAGAACAAAAAAAAAAAAAATTTGAAAAAAAACAAAAAAAAATTGGAAAAAAATTTTTTTTTTTTTAAATTACAGAAAAAAAAATAATAATTTAAAAAAAAAAATTTGAGAAAAAAAAACAAAAAAAAAAATTTGGAAAAAAAAAATTTAAAAAAAAAAAAAAATTTGGAAAATTTATTTTTTTTTTATTTTTAATAACATAAAAAAATTCATAATTTGAAAAAAAAAATTTGAGAAAAAAAAAAAAAAAAAAAAAATTTGGAAAAAACAAAACACAATTTGGAAAAACAAAAAAAAAATTTGGAAAATTTTTTTTTTTTTCTTAAATTACAGAAAAAATAATAATAATTTGAAAAAAAAAAAATTTGAGAAAAAAAAAAAAAAAAAAAAATTTCAGAAAAAAAAAAAAATTTGAAAAAAAAAAAATTTCAGAAAAAAAAACAACAAAAAAATTTCCAAAAAAAAAAAAAAAATTTGGAAAAAAAAAAAAAAAAAAATTTGGAAAAAAAAAAAAATTTTTTTTTAATTGAAAAAAAAAAAAATTTGGAAAAAAAACATTTTTTTTTTAAATTACACAAAAAAAAAAATTTGAGAAAAAACTTTCAGAAAAAAAAAAAAAAATTTGAGAAAAAAAAACAAAAAAAAAAATTTGGAAAAAAAAAAAAAAAAAATTTGAAAATAAAAATATTTGAAAAAAAAAAATTTGAGAAAAAAAAAACAAAAAAAAAATTTGGAAAAAAACAAAAAAAAAAATTGAGAAAAAAAACAAAAAAAAAAAAATTTGGAAAAAAAAAATTGGAAAAAAAACAAAAACAAAATTTGGAAAAAAAAAAGTTGAGAAAAAAAAAAATTTGAAAAAAAAAAAAAAAATTGTTAATTTGAGAGAAAAAAAATTTGGAAAAAAAAAAAATTGAAAAAAACCAAAATTTGAGAAAAAAAAACAAAAAAAAAAATTTGGAAAAAAAAAAAAAAATTTGGAAAAAAAAAAAAAAAAAAATTTGAAAAAAAAACAAAAACAAAATTTGGAAAAAAAAAAAAAATTAAAAAAAAAAAAAAAAATTTGAAAAAAAAAAAAATTTGAGAAAAAACAAATTTTTTCAATTAAAAAAAAAAAAAAAAAATTTGAACAAAAAACAAAATTTGAAAAAAAAAAAAAAAAAAAAATTTGAAAAAACCAAAATTTGAGAAAGAAAACGAAAAAAAAACAAAAATTTGGAAAAAAAAAAAATTTGAAAAAAAAAAAATTTGAAAAAAAAAAATAATAATAATTTGAAAAAAAAAATTTGAGAAAAAAAAAAAAAAAAAAAAAAATTTCAAAAAAAAAAAAAATTTGGAAAAAAACAAAAAAAAATTTGGAAAAAAAAAATTTTGAAAAAACCAAAATTTGAGAAAGAAAACGAAAAAAAACAAAAATTTGAGAAAAAAAAAAAAAAATTGGAGAAAAAAACTTTTTTTTTTTAAGATACAGTAAACAAAATAATAATTTGAAAAAAAAAAATTTGAGAAAAAAAAAAAAAAAAAATTTGAAAAAAAAAATTTCAGAAAAAAAAAAATTTGAAAAAAAAAATTTCAGAAAAAAAAAAAATTTGAAAAAAAAAAAATTTGGGCAAAAAAACAAAAAAAAAAAATTTAGAAAAAAAAAAAAAAAAATTGAAAAAAAAAAACAAAAAAATTTTTTTTAATTAATAAAAATAAAAAAATTTGAGAAAAAAAAACAAAAACAAAATTTGGAAAAAAAAAAAATTAAAAAAAAAAAAAATTTGAGAAAAAAAAACGAAAAAAAAAAAATTTGGAAAAAAAAAAAAAAAAATTGGAAAAAAAAAAAAAAAAAAATTTGGAAAAAAAAAATATTTGAATAAAACCAAAATTTGCGAAAGAAAACGAAAAAAAAAAAAATTGGAAAAAAAAAAATTTGAAAAAAAAAAAAAAAAATTTGGAAAAAAACAAATTTGAGAAAAAAAAAAAAAAAAAAATTGGAAAAAAAAAAAAAATTTCAGAAAAAAAAAAAAAATTAAAAAAAAAAAACTTTGGAAAATTTTTTTTTTTATTTTAAATTACATAAAAAAAAATAATAATTTGAACGAAAAACTTTCAGAAAAAAAAAAAAAATTTGAAAAAAACCAAATTTGAGAAAAAAAAAAAAAAAAAAAAAAAAATTTGGAAAAAAAAAAATTGGAAAACAAAAAAAAAATTTGGAAAATTTTTTTTTTTTTCTTAAATTACAGAAAAAATAATAATAATTTGAAAAAAAAAAAAATTTAAAAAAAAAAAAAAAAAAAAATTTCAGAAAAAAAAAAAAATTTGAAAAAAAAAAATTCAGAAAAAAAACAACAAAACAAATTGGAAAAAAAAAAAAAAAAATTTGGAAAAAAAAAAAAAAAATTTGGAAAAAAAACATTTTGTTTTTAATTACACAAAAAAAAAAATTTTGAAAAAAAACTTTCAGAAAAAAAAAAAAAAATTTGAGAAAAAAAAAAAAAAAAAAAATTTGGGAAAAAAAAAAAAAAATTTGGAAAAAAAAAAAAAAAAATTTGAAAAAAAAAATATTTGAAAAAAAAAAATTTGAGAAAAAAAAACAAAAAAAAAAATTTGGAAAAAAAAAAATTTGAAAAAAAAAAAAAATTTGGAAAAAAACAAAAAAAAAAAAAAAAAATTTATTTTTTTTTTATTTTTAATAACATAAAAAAATTCATAATTTGAAAAAAAAAAATTTGAGAAAAAAAAAAAAAAAAAAAAATTTGGAAAAAACAAAAAACAATTTGGAAAAACAAAAAAAAAATTTGGAAAATTTTTTTTTTTTCTTAAATTACAGAAAAAATAATAATAATTTGAAAAAAAAAAAAATTTGAGAAAAAAAAAAAAAAAAAAAAATTTCAGAAAAAAAAAAAATTTGAAAAAAAAAAAATTTCAGAAAAAAAACAACAAAAAAATTTCAAAAAAAAAAAAAAAATTAGGAAAAAAAAAAAAATTTGAATAAAACCAAAATTTGAGAAAGAAAACGAAAAAAAAACAAAAATTGGGAAAAAAAAAAAAAATTTGAAAAAAAAAGAAAAAATTTGGAAAAAAAAAAACATTTTTTTTAATTAAAAAAAAAAAAAAAAATTTGAAAAAAAAAAAATTTGAAAAAAAAAAATAATAATAATTTGAAAAAAAAAAATTTGAGAAAAAAAAAAAAAAAAAAAAAAATTTCAAAAAAAAAAAAAATTTGGAAAAAAACAAAAAAAAATTTGGAAAAAAAAAATTTAGAAAAAACCAAAATTTGAGAAAGAAAACGAAAAAAAACAAAAATTTGAGAAAAAAAAAAAAAAATTGGAGAAAAAAACTTTTTTTTTTTAATATACAGTAAACAAAATAATAATTTGAAAAAAAAAAATTTGAGAAAAAAAAAAAAAAAAAATTTGAAAAAAAAAATTTCAGAAAAAAAAAAATTTGAAAAAAAAAATTTCAGAAAAAAAAAAAATTTGAAAAAAAAAAAATTTGGGCAAAAAGACAAAAAAAAAAAATTTAGAAAAAAAAAAAAAAAAATTGAAAAAAAAAAACAAAAAAATTTTTTTTAATTAATAAAAATAAAAAAATTTGAGAAAAAAAAACGAAAAAAAAAAAATTTGGAAAAAAAAAAAAAAAAAATTGGAAAAAAAAAAAAAAAAAAATTTGGAAAAAAAAAAATTTGAATAAAACCAAAATTTGCGAAAGAAAACGAAAAAAAAAAAAATTGGAAAAAAAAAAATTTGAAAAAAAAAAAAAAAAATTTGGAAAAAAACAAATTTGAGAAAAAAAAAAAAAAAAAATTGGAAAAAAAAAAAAAATTTCAGAAAAAAAAAAAAAATTAAAAAAAAAAAACTTTGGAAAATTTTTTTTTTATTTTAAATTACATAAAAAAAAATAATAATTTGAACGAAAAACTTTCAGAAAAAAAAAAAAAATTTGAAAAAAACCAAATTTGAGAAAAAAAAAAAAAAAAAAAAAAAAATTTGGAAAAAAAAAATTGGAAAAACAAAAAAAAAATTTGGAAAAATTTTTTTTTTTTCTTAAATTACAGAAAAAATAATAATAATTTGAAAAAAAAAAAAATTAAAAAAAAAAAAAAAAAAAAAATTTCAGAAAAAAAAAAAAATTTGAAAAAAAAAATTCAGAAAAAAAACAACAAAACAAATTGGAAAAAAAAAAAAAAAAATTTGGAAAAAAAAAAAAAAAATTTGGAAAAAAAACATTTTTTTTTTAATTACACAAAAAAAAAAATTTTGAAAAAAAACTTTCAGAAAAAAAAAAAAAAATTTGAGAAAAAAAAAAAAAAAAAAAATTTGGGAAAAAAAAAAAAAAATTTGGAAAAAAAAAAAAAAAAATTTGAAAAAAAAAATATTTGAAAAAAAAAAATTTGAGAAAAAAAAACAAAAAAAAAAATTTGGAAAAAAAAAAATTTGAAAAAAAAAAAAATTTGGAAAAAAACAAAAAAAAAATTTGGAAAATTTATTTTTTTTTTATTTTTAATAACATAAAAAAATTCATAATTTGAAAAAAAAAAATTTGAGAAAAAAAAAAAAAAAAAAAAATTTGGAAAAAACAAAAAACAATTTGGAAAAACAAAAAAAAAATTTGGAAAATTTTTTTTTTTTCTTAAATTACAGAAAAAATAATAATAATTTGAAAAAAAAAAAAATTTGAGAAAAAAAAAAAAAAAAAAAAATTTCAGAAAAAAAAAAAAATTTGAAAAAAAAAAATTTCAGAAAAAAAACAACAAAAAAATTTAAAAAAAAAAAAAAAAAATTAGGAAAAAAAAAAAAATTTGAATAAAACCAAAATTTGAGAAAGAAAACGAAAAAAAAACAAAAATTGGGAAAAAAAAAAAAATTTGAAAAAAAAAGAAAAAATTTGGAAAAAAAAAAACATTTTTTTTAATTAAAAAAAAAAAAAAAATTTGAAAAAAAAAAAATTTGAGAAAAAAAAAACAAAAAAAAAAAATTTGGAAAAAAAAAAAAAAAAATTTGGAAAAAAAAAAAAATTTGAATAAAACCAAAATTTGCGAAAGAAAACGAAAAAACAAAGAATTGGAAAAAAAAAAAAAAAAATTTGGAAAAAAAAAAAAAAAAATTTTTAATTAAAAAAAAAAATTTGAAAAAAAACAAAATTTGGGAAAAAAAACAACAAAAAAAAAAAAAAAAAAAAATTTGGAAAAAAAAAAAAAAATTTTTTTAATTAAAAAAAAAAAAAAAATTTGAAAAAAAACAAAATTTGAGAAAAAAAAAACAAAAAAAAAAAAATTTGGAAAAAAAAAAAAAAATTTGAAAAAAAAACAAAAAAAATTTGGAAAAAAACAAAATTGAAAAAAAAAAAAAATTGAAAAAAAACAAATTTTTAATTAAAAAAAAAAAAAAAAATTTGAGAAAAAAACAAAAAAAAAATTTGGAAAATTTATTTTTTTTTTATTTTTAATAACATAAAAAAATTCATAATTTGAAAAAAAAAAATTTGAGAAAAAAAAAAAAAAAAAAAAATTTGGAAAAAACAAAAAACAATTTGGAAAAACAAAAAAAAAATTTGGAAAATTTTTTTTTTTTCTTAAATTACAGAAAAAATAATAATAATTTGAAAAAAAAAAAAATTTGAGAAAAAAAAAAAAAAAAAAAAATTTCAGAAAAAAAAAAAAATTTGAAAAAAAAAAAATTTCAGAAAAAAAAACAACAAAAAAATTTCAAAAAAAAAAAAAAAAATTTGGAAAAAAAAAAAAATTTGAATAAAACCAAAATTTGAGAAAGAAAACGAAAAAAAAACAAAAATTTGGAAAAAAAAAAAAAATTTGAAAAAAAAAGAAAAAATTTGGAAAAAAAAAAAACATTTTTTTTAATTAAAAAAAAAAAAAAAAATTTGAAAAAAAAAAAATTTGAGAAAAAAAAAACAAAAAAAAAAATTTGGAAAAAAAAAAAAAAAAAATTTGGAAAAAAAAAAAAATTTGAATAAAACCAAAATTTGCGAAAGAAAACGAAAAAACAAAAAAATTGGAAAAAAAAAAAAAAAAATTTGGAAAAAAAAAAAAAAAAAAATTTTAATTAAAAAAAAAATTTGAAAAAAAACAAAATTTGGGAAAAAAAAACAACAAAAAAAAAAAAAAAAAAAAATTTGGAAAAAAAAAAAAAAAAAATTTTTAATTAAAAAAAAAAATTTGAAAAAAAACAAAATTTGGGGAAAAAAACAACAAAAAAAAAAAAAAAAAAAAATTTGGAAAAAAAAAAAAAATTTTTTTTAATTAAAAAAAAAAAAAAAAATTGAAAAAAAACGAAATTTCAGAAAAAAAAACAAAAAAAAAAAAATTTGGAAAAAAAAAAAAATTTGAAAAAAAAACAAAAAAAATTTGGAAAAAAACAAAATTGAAAAAAAAAAAAATTGAAAAAAAACAAATTTTTAATTAAAAAAAAAAAAAAAAATTTGAGAAAAAAAAAAAAAACAAAATTTGGAAAAAAAAAAATTTTTTAAAAAACAAAAAAAAAAAATTTGGAAAAAAAAAAAAATTTGAAAAAAAAGAAAAAAAATTTGGAAAAAAAAAAAAAAATTTGGAAAAAAAAAAAAAAATTTTTTAATTAAAAAAAAAAAAAAAAGTTTGAGAAAAAAAAACAAAAACAAAATTTGGAAAAAAACAAAATTTGCAAAAAAACAAAATTTGAGAAAAAAAAACGAAAAAAAAAAAATTTGGAAAAAAAAAAAAAAAAAATTGGAAAAAAAAAAAAATTTGAATAAAACCAAAATTTGCGAAAGAAAACGAAAAAAAAAAAAATTGGAAAAAAAAAAATTTGAAAAAAAAAAAAAAATTTGGAAAAAAACAAAAAAAAAATTTGGAAAAAAACAAAAAAAAAATTTGAGAAAAAAAAGAAAAAAAAAAAATTTGGAAAAAAAAAAATTGGAAAAAAAACAAAAAAAAAATTTGGAAAAAAAAAAGTTGAGAAAAAAAAAAAATTTGAAAAAAAAAAAAAAAATTGTTAATTTGAGAAAAAAAAAATTTGGAAAAAAAAAAATTTGAAAAAACCAAAATTTGAGAAAAAAAAAAAATTTGGAAAAAAAAAAAAAAAAATTTGAAAAAAAAAACAAAAAAAATTTGGAAAAAAAAAAAATTTGAATAAAACCAAAATTTGAGAAAGAAAACGAAAAAAAAACAAAAATTTGGAAAAAAAAAAAAAATTTGAAAAAAAAAGAAAAAATTTGGAAAAAAAAAAAAACATTTTTTTTAATTAAAAAAAAAAAAAAAAATTTGGAAAAAAAAAAGTTGAGAAAAAAAAAAAATTTGAAAAAAAAAAAAAAAATTGTTAATTTGAGAAAAAAAAAATTTGGAAAAAAAAAAATTTGAAAAAACCAAAATTTGAGAAAAAAAAAAAATTTGGAAAAAAAAAAAAAAAATTTGAAAAAAAAAACAAAAAAAATTTGGAAAAAAAAAAAATTTGAATAAAACCAAAATTTGAGAAAGAAAACGAAAAAAAAACAAAAATTTGGAAAAAAAAAAAAAATTTGAAAAAAAAAGAAAAAATTTGGAAAAAAAAAAAAACATTTTTTTTAATTAAAAAAAAAAAAAAAAATTTGAAAAAAAAAAATTTGAGAAAAAAAAACAAAAAAAAAAAATTTGGAAAAAAAAAAAAAAAAAATTTTTAATTAAAAAAAAAAAAAAAAATTTGAAAAAAAAAAATTTGGGAAAAAAAACAAAAAAAAAAATTTAGAAAAAAAAAAAAAAAATTTGAAAAAAAAACAAAAAAAATTGAAAAAAAAAAAAATTGAAAAAAAACAAAATTTGAGAGAAAAGAATTTGGAAAAAAAAATTTTTTTTAATTAAAAAAAAAAAAAAAAAATTTGAACAAAAAACAAAATTTGAAAAAAAAAAAAAAAAAAATTTGAAAAAACCAAAATTTGAGAAAGAAAACGAAAAAAAAACAAAAATTTGGAAAAAAATAAAATTTGAAAGAAAAATAATAATTTGAAAAAAAAAAATTTGAGAAAAAAAAAAAAAAAAAAAAAAATTTCAAAAAAAAAAAAAATTTGAGAAAAAAAAAAAAAAAAAAAATTTGGAAAAAAACAAAAAAAAATTTGGAAAAAAAAAAATTTTGAAAAAACCAAAATTTGAGAAAGAAAACGAAAAAAAAACAAAAATTTGAGAGAAAAAAAAAAAATTTGGAAAAAAAAACTTTTTTTTTTTTAAGATACAGTAAAAAAAATAATAATTTGAAAAAAAAAATTTGAGAAAAAAAAAAAAAAAAAATTTGAAAAAAAAAATTTCAGAAAAAAAAAAATTTGAAAAAAAAAATTTGGAAAAAAAAAAAAATTTGAAAAAAAAAGAAAAAAAATTTGGAAAAAAAAAAAAAAATTAAAAAAAAAAAAATTTTTTAATTAAAAAAAAAAAAAAAGTTTGAGAAAAAAAAACAAAAACAAAATTTGGAAAAAAAAAAAATTTGCAAAAAAACAAAATTTGAGAAAAAAAAACGAAAAAAAAAAAATTTGGAAAAAAAAAAAAAAAAAATTGGAAAAAAAAAAAAATTTGAATAAAACCAAAATTTGCGAAAGAAAACGAAAAAAAAAAAAATTGGAAAAAAAAAAATTTGAAAAAAAAAAAAAAAATTGGAAAAAAACAAAAACAAAATTTGAGAAAAAAAAGAAAAAAAAAAATTTGGAAAAAAAAAAAATTGGAAAAAAAACAAAAACAAAATTTGGAAAAAAAAAAGTTGAGAAAAAAAAAAAATTTGAAAAAAAAAAAAAAAATTGTTAATTTGAGAAAAAAAAAATTTGGAAAAAAAAAAAATTTGAAAAAAACCAAAATTTGAGAAAAAAAAAAAATTTGGAAAAAAAAAAAAAAAATTTGAAAAAAAAACAAAAAAAATTTGGAAAAAAAAAAAATTTGAATAAAACCAAAATTTGAGAAAGAAAACGAAAAAAAAATTTGAGAAAAAAAAACAAAAAAAAAAAATTTGGAAAAAAAAAAAAATTTGAATAAAACCAAAATTTGCGAAAGAAAACGAAAAAACAAAAAAATTGGAAAAAAAAAAAAAAAAATTTGGAAAAAAAAAAAAAAAAAATTTTTAATTAAAAAAAAAAATTTGAAAAAAAACAAAATTTGGGAAAAAAAACAACAAAAAAAAAAAAAAAAAAAAATTTGGAAAAAAAAAAAAAAATTTTTTAATTAAAAAAAAAAAAAAAATTTGAAAAAAAACAAAATTTGAGAAAAAAAAACAAAAAAAAAAAAATTTGGAAAAAAAAAAAAAAATTTGAAAAAAAAACAAAAAAAATTTGGAAAAAAACAAAATTGAAAAAAAAAAAAAATTGAAAAAAAACAAATTTTTAATTAAAAAAAAAAAAAAAAATTTGAGAAAAAAACAAAAAAAAAATTTGGAAAATTTATTTTTTTTTTATTTTTAATAACATAAAAAAATTCATAATTTGAAAAAAAAAAATTTGAGAAAAAAAAAAAAAAAAAAAAATTTGGAAAAAACAAAAAACAATTTGGAAAAACAAAAAAAAAATTTGGAAAATTTTTTTTTTTTCTTAAATTACAGAAAAAATAATAATAATTTGAAAAAAAAAAAAATTTGAGAAAAAAAAAAAAAAAAAAAAATTTCAGAAAAAAAAAAAATTTGAAAAAAAAAAAATTTCAGAAAAAAAACAACAAAAAAATTTCAAAAAAAAAAAAAAAATTAGGAAAAAAAAAAAAATTTGAATAAAACCAAAATTTGAGAAAGAAAACGAAAAAAAAACAAAAATTGGGAAAAAAAAAAAAAATTTGAAAAAAAAAGAAAAAATTTGGAAAAAAAAAAACATTTTTTTTAATTAAAAAAAAAAAAAAAAATTTGAAAAAAAAAAAATTTGAAAAAAAAAAATAATAATAATTTGAAAAAAAAAAATTTGAGAAAAAAAAAAAAAAAAAAAAAAATTTCAAAAAAAAAAAAAATTTGGAAAAAAACAAAAAAAAATTTGGAAAAAAAAATTTAGAAAAAACCAAAATTTGAGAAAGAAAACGAAAAAAAACAAAAATTTGAGAAAAAAAAAAAAAAATTGGAGAAAAAAACTTTTTTTTTTTAATATACAGTAAACAAAATAATAATTTGAAAAAAAAAAATTTGAGAAAAAAAAAAAAAAAAAATTTGAAAAAAAAAATTTCAGAAAAAAAAAAATTTGAAAAAAAAAATTTCAGAAAAAAAAAAAATTTGAAAAAAAAAAAATTTGGGCAAAAAGACAAAAAAAAAAAATTTAGAAAAAAAAAAAAAAAAATTGAAAAAAAAAAACAAAAAAATTTTTTTTAATTAATAAAAATAAAAAAATTTGAGAAAAAAAAACGAAAAAAAAAAAATTTGGAAAAAAAAAAAAAAAAAATTGGAAAAAAAAAAAAAAAAAAATTTGGAAAAAAAAAAATTTGAATAAAACCAAAATTTGCGAAAGAAAACGAAAAAAAAAAAAATTGGAAAAAAAAAAATTTGAAAAAAAAAAAAAAAAATTTGGAAAAAAACAAATTTGAGAAAAAAAAAAAAAAAAATTGGAAAAAAAAAAAAAATTTCAGAAAAAAAAAAAAAATTAAAAAAAAAAAACTTTGGAAAATTTTTTTTTTATTTTAAATTACATAAAAAAAAATAATAATTTGAACGAAAAACTTTCAGAAAAAAAAAAAAAATTTGAAAAAAACCAAATTTGAGAAAAAAAAAAAAAAAAAAAAAAAAATTTGGAAAAAAAAAATTGGAAAAACAAAAAAAAAATTTGGAAAAATTTTTTTTTTTTCTTAAATTACAGAAAAAATAATAATAATTTGAAAAAAAAAAAAATTAAAAAAAAAAAAAAAAAAAAAATTTCAGAAAAAAAAAAAAATTTGAAAAAAAAAATTCAGAAAAAAAACAACAAAACAAATTGGAAAAAAAAAAAAAAAAATTTGGAAAAAAAAAAAAAAAATTTGGAAAAAAAACATTTTTTTTTTAATTACACAAAAAAAAAAATTTTGAAAAAAAACTTTCAGAAAAAAAAAAAAAAATTTGAGAAAAAAAAAAAAAAAAAAAATTTGGGAAAAAAAAAAAAAAATTTGGAAAAAAAAAAAAAAAAATTTGAAAAAAAAAATATTTGAAAAAAAAAAATTTGAGAAAAAAAAACAAAAAAAAAAATTTGGAAAAAAAAAAATTTGAAAAAAAAAAAAAATTTGGAAAAAAACAAAAAAAAAATTTGGAAAATTTATTTTTTTTTTATTTTTAATAACATAAAAAAATTCATAATTTGAAAAAAAAAAATTTGAGAAAAAAAAAAAAAAAAAAAAATTTGGAAAAAACAAAAAACAATTTGGAAAAACAAAAAAAAAATTTGGAAAATTTTTTTTTTTTCTTAAATTACAGAAAAAATAATAATAATTTGAAAAAAAAAAAAATTTGAGAAAAAAAAAAAAAAAAAAAAATTTCAGAAAAAAAAAAAAATTTGAAAAAAAAAAATTTCAGAAAAAAAACAACAAAAAAATTTAAAAAAAAAAAAAAAAAATTAGGAAAAAAAAAAAAATTTGAATAAAACCAAAATTTGAGAAAGAAAACGAAAAAAAAACAAAAATTGGGAAAAAAAAAAAAAATTTGAAAAAAAAAGAAAAAATTTGGAAAAAAAAAAACATTTTTTTTAATTAAAAAAAAAAAAAAAATTTGAAAAAAAAAAAATTTGAGAAAAAAAAAACAAAAAAAAAAAATTTGGAAAAAAAAAAAAAAAAATTTGGAAAAAAAAAAAAATTTGAATAAAACTAAAATTTGCGAAAGAAAACGAAAAAACAAAGAATTGGAAAAAAAAAAAAAAAAATTTGGAAAAAAAAAAAAAAAAATTTTTAATTAAAAAAAAAAATTTGAAAAAAAACAAAATTTGGGAAAAAAAACAACAAAAAAAAAAAAAAAAAAAAATTTGGAAAAAAAAAAAAAAATTTTTTTAATTAAAAAAAAAAAAAAAATTTGAAAAAAAACAAAATTTGAGAAAAAAAAACAAAAAAAAAAAAATTTGGAAAAAAAAAAAAAATTTGAAAAAAAAAAAAAAAATTTGGAAAAAAACAAAATTGAAAAAAAAAAAAAATTGAAAAAAAACAAATTTTTAATTAAAAAAAAAAAAAAAAATTTGAGAAAAAAACAAAAAAAAAATTTGGAAAATTTATTTTTTTTTTATTTTTAATAACATAAAAAAATTCATAATTTGAAAAAAAAAAATTTGAGAAAAAAAAAAAAAAAAAAAAATTTGGAAAAAACAAAAAACAATTTGGAAAAACAAAAAAAAAATTTGGAAAATTTTTTTTTTTTCTTAAATTACAGAAAAAATAATAATAATTTGAAAAAAAAAAAAATTTGAGAAAAAAAAAAAAAAAAAAAATTTCAGAAAAAAAAAAAAATTTGAAAAAAAAAAAATTTCAGAAAAAAAAACAACAAAAAAATTTCAAAAAAAAAAAAAAAAATTTGGAAAAAAAAAAAAATTTGAATAAAACCAAAATTTGAGAAAGAAAACGAAAAAAAAACAAAAATTTGGAAAAAAAAAAAAAATTTGAAAAAAAAAGAAAAAATTTGGAAAAAAAAAAAACATTTTTTTTAATTAAAAAAAAAAAAAAAAATTTGAAAAAAAAAAAATTTGAGAAAAAAAAAACAAAAAAAAAAATTTGGAAAAAAAAAAAAAAAAAATTTGGAAAAAAAAAAAAATTTGAATAAAACCAAAATTTGCGAAAGAAAACGAAAAAACAAAAAAATTGGAAAAAAAAAAAAAAAAATTTGGAAAAAAAAAAAAAAAAAATTTTTAATTAAAAAAAAAATTTGAAAAAAAACAAAATTTGGGAAAAAAAAACAACAAAAAAAAAAAAAAAAAAAAATTTGGAAAAAAAAAAAAAAAAAATTTTTAATTAAAAAAAAAAATTTGAAAAAAAACAAAATTTGGGGAAAAAAACAACAAAAAAAAAAAAAAAAAAAAATTTGGAAAAAAAAAAAAAATTTTTTTTAATTAAAAAAAAAAAAAAAAATTGAAAAAAAACGAAATTTCAGAAAAAAAAACAAAAAAAAAAAAATTTGGAAAAAAAAAAAAATTTGAAAAAAAAACAAAAAAAATTTGGAAAAAAACAAAATTGAAAAAAAAAAAAAATTGAAAAAAAACAAATTTTTAATTAAAAAAAAAAAAAAAAATTTGAGAAAAAAAAAAAAAACAAAATTTGGAAAAAAAAAAAATTTTTAAAAAACAAAAAAACAAAATTTGGAAAAAAAAAAAATTTGAAAAAAAAGAAAAAAAATTTGGAAAAAAAAAAAAAAATTTGGAAAAAAAAAAAAAAATTTTTTAATTAAAAAAAAAAAAAAAAGTTTGAGAAAAAAAAACAAAAACAAAATTTGGAAAAAAACAAAATTTGCAAAAAAACAAAATTTGAGAAAAAAAAACGAAAAAAAAAAAATTTGGAAAAAAAAAAAAAAAAAATTGGAAAAAAAAAAAAATTTGAATAAAACCAAAATTTGCGAAAGAAAACGAAAAAAAAAAAAATTGGAAAAAAAAAAATTTGAAAAAAAAAAAAAAATTTGGAAAAAAACAAAAAAAAAATTTGGAAAAAAACAAAAAAAAAATTTGAGAAAAAAAAGAAAAACAAAATTTGGAAAAAAAAAAAATTTTTAAAAAACAAAAAAACAAAATTTGGAAAAAAAAAAAATTTGAAAAAAAAGAAAAAAAATTTGGAAAAAAAAAAAAAAATTTGGAAAAAAAAAAAAAAATTTTTTAATTAAAAAAAAAAAAAAAAGTTTGAGAAAAAAAAACAAAAACAAAATTTGGAAAAAAACAAAATTTGCAAAAAAACAAAATTTGAGAAAAAAAAACGAAAAAAAAAAAATTTGGAAAAAAAAAAAAAAAAAATTGGAAAAAAAAAAAAATTTGAATAAAACCAAAATTTGCGAAAGAAAACGAAAAAAAAAAAAATTGGAAAAAAAAAAATTTGAAAAAAAAAAAAAAATTTGGAAAAAAACAAAAAAAAAATTTGGAAAAAAACAAAAAAAAAATTTGAGAAAAAAAAGAAAAAAAAAAAATTTGGAAAAAAAAAATTGGAAAAAAAACAAAAAAAAAATTTGGAAAAAAAAAAGTTGAGAAAAAAAAAAAATTTGAAAAAAAAAAAAAAAATTGTTAATTTGAGAAAAAAAAAATTTGGAAAAAAAAAAATTTGAAAAAACCAAAATTTGAGAAAAAAAAAAAATTTGGAAAAAAAAAAAAAAAATTTGAAAAAAAAAACAAAAAAAATTTGGAAAAAAAAAAAATTTGAATAAAACCAAAATTTGAGAAAGAAAACGAAAAAAAAACAAAAATTTGGAAAAAAAAAAAAAATTTGAAAAAAAAAGAAAAAATTTGGAAAAAAAAAAAAACATTTTTTTTAATTAAAAAAAAAAAAAAAATTTGGAAAAAAAAAAGTTGAGAAAAAAAAAAAATTTGAAAAAAAAAAAAAAAATTGTTAATTTGAGAAAAAAAAAATTTGGAAAAAAAAAAATTTGAAAAAACCAAAATTTGAGAAAAAAAAAAAATTTGGAAAAAAAAAAAAAAAATTTGAAAAAAAAAACAAAAAAAATTTGGAAAAAAAAAAAATTTGAATAAAACCAAAATTTGAGAAAGAAAACGAAAAAAAAACAAAAATTTGGAAAAAAAAAAAAAATTTGAAAAAAAAAGAAAAAATTTGGAAAAAAAAAAAAACATTTTTTTTAATTAAAAAAAAAAAAAAAAATTTGAAAAAAAAAAATTTGAGAAAAAAAAACAAAAAAAAAAAATTTGGAAAAAAAAAAAAAAAAAATTTTTAATTAAAAAAAAAAAAAAAAATTTGAAAAAAAAAAATTTGGGAAAAAAAACAAAAAAAAAAATTTAGAAAAAAAAAAAAAAAATTTGAAAAAAAAACAAAAAAAATTGAAAAAAAAAAAAATTGAAAAAAAACAAAATTTGAGAGAAAAGAATTTGGAAAAAAAAATTTTTTTTAATTAAAAAAAAAAAAAAAAAATTTGAACAAAAAACAAAATTTGAAAAAAAAAAAAAAAAAAATTTGAAAAAACCAAAATTTGAGAAAGAAAACGAAAAAAAAACAAAAATTTGGAAAAAAATAAAATTTGAAAGAAAAATAATAATTTGAAAAAAAAAAATTTGAGAAAAAAAAAAAAAAAAAAAAAAATTTCAAAAAAAAAAAAAATTTGAGAAAAAAAAAAAAAAAAAAAATTTGGAAAAAAACAAAAAAAAATTTGGAAAAAAAAAAATTTTGAAAAAACCAAAATTTGAGAAAGAAAACGAAAAAAAAACAAAAATTTGAGAGAAAAAAAAAAAATTTGGAAAAAAAAACTTTTTTTTTTTTAAGATACAGTAAAAAAAATAATAATTTGAAAAAAAAAATTTGAGAAAAAAAAAAAAAATTTGGAAAAAAAAAAAAACATTTTTTTTAATTAAAAAAAAAAAAAAAAATTTGAAAAAAAAAAATTTGAGAAAAAAAAACAAAAAAAAAAAATTTGGAAAAAAAAAAAAAAAAAATTTTTAATTAAAAAAAAAAAAAAAAATTTGAAAAAAAAAAATTTGGGAAAAAAAACAAAAAAAAAAATTTAGAAAAAAAAAAAAAAAATTTGAAAAAAAAACAAAAAAAATTGAAAAAAAAAAAAATTGAAAAAAAACAAAATTTGAGAGAAAAGAATTTGGAAAAAAAAATTTTTTTTAATTAAAAAAAAAAAAAAAAAATTTGAACAAAAAACAAAATTTGAAAAAAAAAAAAAAAAAAATTTGAAAAAACCAAAATTTGAGAAAGAAAACGAAAAAAAAACAAAAATTTGGAAAAAAATAAAATTTGAAAGAAAAATAATAATTTGAAAAAAAAAAATTTGAGAAAAAAAAAAAAAAAAAAAAAAATTTCAAAAAAAAAAAAAATTTGAGAAAAAAAAAAAAAAAAAAAATTTGGAAAAAAACAAAAAAAAATTTGGAAAAAAAAAAATTTTGAAAAAACCAAAATTTGAGAAAGAAAACGAAAAAAAAACAAAAATTTGAGAGAAAAAAAAAAAATTTGGAAAAAAAAACTTTTTTTTTTTTAAGATACAGTAAAAAAAATAATAATTTGAAAAAAAAAATTTGAGAAAAAAAAAAAAAAAAAAATTTGAAAAAAAAAATTTCAGAAAAAAAAAAATTTGAAAAAAAAAATTTGGAAAAAAAAAAAAATTTGAAAAAAAAAGAAAAAAAATTTGGAAAAAAAAAAAAAAATTAAAAAAAAAAAAATTTTTTAATTAAAAAAAAAAAAAAAGTTTGAGAAAAAAAAACAAAAACAAAATTTGGAAATAAAAAAAATTTGCAAAAAAACAAAATTTGAGAAAAAAAAACGAAAAAAAAAAAATTTGGAAAAAAAAAAAAAAAAAATTGGAAAAAAAAAAAAATTTGAATAAAACCAAAATTTGCGAAAGAAAACGAAAAAAAAAAAAATTGGAAAAAAAAAAATTTGAAAAAAAAAAAAAAAATTGGAAAAAAACAAAAACAAAATTTGAGAAAAAAAAGAAAAAAAAAAATTTGGAAAAAAAAAAAATTGGAAAAAAAACAAAAACAAAATTTGGAAAAAAAAAAGTTGAGAAAAAAAAAAAATTTGAAAAAAAAAAAAAAAATTGTTAATTTGAGAAAAAAAAAATTTGGAAAAAAAAAAAATTTGAAAAAAACCAAAATTTGAGAAAAAAAAAAAATTTGGAAAAAAAAAAAAAAAATTTGAAAAAAAAACAAAAAAAATTTGGAAAAAAAAAAAATTTGAATAAAACCAAAATTTGAGAAAGAAAACGAAAAAAAAATTTGAGAAAAAAAAACAAAAAAAAAAAATTTGGAAAAAAAAAAAAAAAAAATTTGGAAAAAAAAAAAATTTGAATAAAACCAAAATTTGCGAAAGAAAACGAAAAAACAAAAAAATTGGAAAAAAAAAAAAAAAAATTTGGAAAAAAAAAAAAAAAAAATTTTTAATTAAAAAAAAAAATTTGAAAAAAAACAAAATTTGGGAAAAAAAACAACAAAAAAAAAAAAAAAAAAAAATTTGGAAAAAAAAAAAAAAATTTTTTAATTAAAAAAAAAAAAAAAATTTGAAAAAAAACAAAATTTGAGAAAAAAAAACAAAAAAAAAAAAATTTGGAAAAAAAAAAAAAAATTTGAAAAAAAAACAAAAAAAATTTGGAAAAAAACAAAATTGAAAAAAAAAAAAAATTGAAAAAAAACAAATTTTTAATTAAAAAAAAAAAAAAAAATTTGAGAAAAAAACAAAAAAAAAATTTGGAAAATTTATTTTTTTTTTATTTTTAATAACATAAAAAAATTCATAATTTGAAAAAAAAAAATTTGAGAAAAAAAAAAAAAAAAAAAAATTTGGAAAAAACAAAAAACAATTTGGAAAAACAAAAAAAAAATTTGGAAAATTTTTTTTTTTCTTAAATTACAGAAAAAATAATAATAATTTGAAAAAAAAAAAATTTGAGAAAAAAAAAAAAAAAAAAAAATTTCAGAAAAAAAAAAAATTTGAAAAAAAAAAATTTCAGAAAAAAAAACAACAAAAAAATTTCAAAAAAAAAAAAAAAAATTTGGAAAAAAAAAAAAATTTGAATAAAACCAAAATTTGAGAAAGAAAACGAAAAAAAAACAAAAATTTGGAAAAAAAAAAAAAATTTGAAAAAAAAAGAAAAAATTTGGAAAAAAAAAAAACATTTTTTTTAATTAAAAAAAAAAAAAAAAATTTGAAAAAAAAAAAATTTGAGAAAAAAAAAACAAAAAAAAAAAATTTGGAAAAAAAAAAAAACAAAATTTGGAAAAAAAAAAAAATTTGAATAAAACCAAAATTTGCGAAAGAAAACGAAAAAACAAAAAAATTGGAAAAAAAAAAAAAAAAATTTGGAAAAAAAAAAAAAAAAAATTTTTAATTAAAAAAAAAAATTTGAAAAAAAACAAAATTTGGGAAAAAAAACAACAAAAAAAAAAAAAAAAAAAAATTTGGAAAAAAAAAAAAAAAAAATTTTTAATTAAAAAAAAAAATTTGAAAAAAACAAAATTTGGGGAAAAAAACAACAAAAAAAAAAAAAAAAAAATAAATGGAAAAAAAAAAAAAAAATTTTTTAATTAAAAAAAAAAAAAAAATTTGAAAAAAACAAAATTTGAGAAAAAAAAACAAAAAAAAAAAAATTTGGAAAAAAAAAAAAAAATTTGAAAAAAAAAACAAAAAAAATTTGGAAAAAAACAAAATTGAAAAAAAAAAAAAATTGAAAAAAAACAAATTTTTAATTAAAAAAAAAAAAAAAAATTTGAGAAAAAAAAAAAAAAACAAAATTTGGAAAAAAAAAAAATTTTTAAAAAACAAAAAAAAAAAATTTGGAAAAAAAAAAATTTGAATTAAACCAAAATTTGAGAAAGAAAACGAAAAAAAAAAAAAAATTTGGAAAAAAAAAAAAATTTGAAAAAAAAAGAAAAAAAATTTGGAAAAAAAAAAACAAAATTGGAAAAAAAAAAAAAAATTTTTGAATTAAAAAAAAAAAAAAAAGTTTGAGAAAAAAAAACAAAAACAAAATTTGGAAAAAAACAAAATTTGCAAAAAAACAAAATTTGAGAAAAAAAAACGAAAAAAAAAAAATTTGGAAAAAAAAAAAAAAAAATTGGAAAAAAAAAAAAATTTGAATAAAACCAAAATTTGCGAAAGAAAACGAAAAAAAAAAAATTGGAAAAAAAAAAATTTGAAAAAAAAAAAAAAATTTGGAAAAAAACAAAAAAAAAATTTGGAAAAAAACAAAAAAAAAATTTGAGAAAAAAAAGAAAAAAAAAAAATTTGGAAAAAAAAAAAATTGGAAAAAAAACAAAAAAAAAATTTGGAAAAAAAAAAGTTGAGAAAAAAAAAAAATTTGAAAAAAAAAAAAAAAATTGTTAATTTGAGAAAAAAAAAATTTGGAAAAAAAAAAATTTGAAAAAAACCAAAATTTGAGAAAAAAAAAAAATTTGGAAAAAAAAAAAAAAAATTTGAAAAAAAAACAAAAAAAATTTGGAAAAAAAAAAAATTTGAATAAAACCAAAATTTGAGAAAGAAAACGAAAAAAAAAACAAAAATTTGGAAAAAAAAAAAAAATTTGAAAAAAAAAGAAAAAATTTGGAAAAAAAAAAAAACATTTTTTTTAATTAAAAAAAAAAAAAAAATTTGAAAAAAAAAAATTTGAGAAAAAAAAACAAAAAAAAAAAATTTGGAAAAAAAAAAAAAAAAATTTTTTAATTGAAAAAAAAAAAAAAATTTAAAAAAAAAAAAATTTGGGAAAAAAAACAAAAAAAAAAATTTAGAAAAAAAAAAAAAAAATTTGAAAAAAAAACAAAAAAAATTTGGAAAAAAAAAATTGAAAAAAAAAAAAATTGAAAAAAAACAAAATTTGAGAAAAAAGAATTTGGAAAAAAAAATTTTTTTTAATTAAAAAAAAAAAAAAAAATTTGAACAAAAAACAAAATTTGAAAAAAAAAAAAAAAAAAATTTGAAAAAAAAAAAATTTGAAAAAACCAAAATTTGAGAAAGAAAACGAAAAAAAAACAAAAATTTGGAAAAAAATAAAATTTGAAAGAAAAATAATAATTTGAAAAAAAAAAATTTGAGAAAAAAAAAAAAAAAAAAAAAAATTTCAAAAAAAAAAAAAATTTGAGAAAAAAAAAAAAAAAAAAAATTTGGAAAAAAACAAAAAAAAATTTGGAAAAAAAAAAATTTTGAAAAAACCAAAATTTGAGAAAGAAAACGAAACAAAAACAAAAATTTGAGAGAAAAAAAAAAAATTTGGAAAAAAAAACTTTTTTTTTTAAGATACAGTAAAAAAAATAATAATTTGAAAAAAAAAATTTGAGAAAAAAAAAAAAAAAAAAATTTGAAAAAAAAAATTTCAGAAAAAAAAAAATTTGAAAAAAAAAATTTCAGAAAAAAAAAAAATTTGAAAAAAAAAATTTCAGAAAAAAAAAAAAATTTGAAAAAAACAAAATTTCAGAAAAAAAACAAAAAAAAAAAATTTGGAAAAAAAAAAAAAAAAATTTTTAATTAATAAAAAAAAAAAAAAAATTGAAAAATAACAAAATTTGGGAAAAAAAACAAAAAAAAAAAAATTTGGAAAAAAAAAAAAATTTGAATAAAACCAAAATTTGACAAAGAAAACGAAAAAAAAACAAAAATTTGGAAAAAAAAAAAAATTTGAAAAAAAAAGAAAAAAAATTTGGAAAAAAAAAAAAAATTAAAAAAAAAAAAATTTTTTAATTAAAAAAAAAAAAAAAAGTTTGAGAAAAAAAAACAAAAACAAAATTTGGAAAAAAAAAAAATTTGCAAAAAAACAAAATTTGAGAAAAAAAAAAGAAAAAAAAAAAATTTGGAAAAAAAAAAAAAAAAATTGGAAAAAAAAAAAAATTTGAATAAAACCAAAACTTGCGAAAGAAAACGAAAAAAAAAAAATTTGAAAAAAAAAAAAAAAATTGGAAAAAAACAAAAAAAAAATTTGAGAAAAAAAAGAAAAAAAAAAATTTGGAAAAAAAAAAAATTGGAAAAAAAACAAAAAAAAAATTTGGAAAAAAAAAAGTTGAGAAAAAAAAAAAATTTGAAAAAAAAAAAAAAAATTGTTAATTTGAGAAAAAAAAAATTTGGAAAAAAAAAAAATTTGAAAAAAACCAAAATTTGAGAAAAAAAAAAAATTTGGAAAAAAAAAAAAAAATTTGAAAAAAAAACAAAAAAAATTTGGAAAAAAAAAAAATTTGAATAAAACCAAAATTTGAGAAAGAAAACGAAAAAAAAATTTGAGAAAAAAAAACAAAAAAAAAAAAATTTGGAAAAAAAAAAAAATTGAAAAAAAAAAAAATTCGAAAAAAACCAAATGTTGAGAAAGAAAAAAAAAAATTTGGAAAAAAAAAAAAAATTTGAAAAAAAAAGAAAAAATTTGGAAAAAAAAAAAACATTTTTTTTAATTAAAAAAAAAAAAAAAAATTTGAAAAAAAAAAATTTGAGAAAAAAAAACAAAAAAAAAAATTTGGAAAAAAACAAAAAAAAATTTGGAAAAAAAAAATTTTGAAAAAACCAAAATTTGAGAAAGAAAACGAAAAAAAAACAAAAATTTGAGAGAAAAAAAAAAAATTTGGAAAAAAAAACTTTTTTTTTTTAAGATACAGTAAAAAAAATAATAATTTGAAAAAAAAAATTTGAGAAAAAAAAAAAAAAAAAAATTTGAAAAAAAAAATTTCAGAAAAAAAAAAATTTGAAAAAAAAAATTTCAGAAAAAAAAAAAATTTGAAAAGAAAAAATTCAGAAAAAAAAAAAAATTTGAAAAAAACAAAATTTGAGAAAAAAAACAAAAAAAAAAAATTTGGAAAAAAAAAAAAAAAATTTTTTAATTAATAAAAAAAAAAATTTTTTAATTAATAAAAAAAAAAAAAAAATTGAAAAATAACAAAATTTGGGAAAAAAAACAAAAAAAAAAAAATTTGGAAAAAAAAAAAAATTTGAATAAAACCAAAATTTGACAAAGAAAACGAAAAAAAAACAAAAATTTGGAAAAAAAAAAAAATTTGAAAAAAAAAGAAAAAAAATTTGGAAAAAAAAAAAAAATTAAAAAAAAAAAATTTTTTAATTAAAAAAAAAAAAAAAAGTTTGAGAAAAAAAACAAAAACAAAATTTGGAAAAAAAAAAAATTTGCAAAAAAACAAAATTTGAGAAAAAAAAACGAAAAAAAAAAAATTTGGAAAAAAAAAAAAAAAAAATTTGGAAAAAAAAAAAAAAAAAATTTGGAAAAAAAAAAAAATTTGAATAAAACCAAAATTTGCGAAAGAAAACGAAAAAACAAAAAAATTGGAAAAAAAAAAAAAAAATTTGGAAAAAAAAAAAAAAAAAATTTTTAATTAAAAAAAAAAATTTGAAAAAAAACAAAATTTGGGAAAAAAAACAACAAAAAAAAAAAAAAAAAAAAATTTGGAAAAAAAAAAAAAAATTTTTTTTAATTAAAAAAAAAAAAAAAATTTGAAAAAAAACAAAATTTGAGAAAAAAAAACAAAAAAAAAAAATTTGGAAAAAAAACAAAAAAAAAATTTGGAAAATTTTTTTTTTTTTTTATTTTTAATTACATACAAAAATTCATAATTTGAAAAAAAACATTTGAGAAAAAAAAAAAAAAAAAAAAAAAATTTCAGAAAAAAAAAAAAAATTGAAAAAAAACAAAATTTGAGAAAAAAAAAAAAAAAAAATTGGAAAAAAAAAAACAAAAAAAATTTGGAAAAAAACAAAATTGAAAAAAAAAAAAAATTGAAAAAAAACAAATTTTTAATTAAAAAAAAAAAAAAAAATTTGAGAAAAAAAAAAAAAAAAAAAATTTGGAAAAAAAAAAAATTTTTAAAAAACAAAAAAAAAAAATTTGGAAAAAAAAAAAAATTTGAAAAAAAAGAAAAAAAATTTGGAAAAAAAAAAAAAAATTTGGAAAAAAAAAAAAAAATTTTTTAATTAAAAAAAAAAAAAAAAGTTTGAGAAAAAAAAACAAAAACAAAATTTGGAAAAAAACAAAATTTGCAAAAAAACAAAATTTGAGAAAAAAAAACGAAAAAAAAAAAATTTGGAAAAAAAAAAAAAAAAAATTGGAAAAAAAAAAAAATTTGAATAAAACCAAAATTTGCGAAAGAAAACGAAAAAAAAAAAAATTGGAAAAAAAAAAATTTGAAAAAAAAAAAAAAATTTGGAAAAAAACAAAAAAAAAATTTGGAAAAAAACAAAAAAAAAATTTGAGAAAAAAAAGAAAAAAAAAAAATTTGGAAAAAAAAAAATTGGAAAAAAAACAAAAAAAAAATTTGGAAAAAAAAAAGTTGAGAAAAAAAAAAAATTTGAAAAAAAAAAAAAAAATTGTTAATTTGAGAAAAAAAAAATTTGGAAAAAAAAAAATTTGAAAAAACCAAAATTTGAGAAAAAAAAAAAATTTGGAAAAAAAAAAAAAAAATTTGAAAAAAAAAACAAAAAAAATTTGGAAAAAAAAAAAATTTGAATAAAACCAAAATTTGAGAAAGAAAACGAAAAAAAAACAAAAATTTGGAAAAAAAAAAAAAATTTGAAAAAAAAAGAAAAAATTTGGAAAAAAAAAAAAACATTTTTTTTAATTAAAAAAAAAAAAAAAAATTTGAAAAAAAAAAATTTGAGAAAAAAAAACAAAAAAAAAAAATTTGGAAAAAAAAAAAAAAAAATTTTTTAATTAAAAAAAAAAAAAAAAATTTGAAAAAAAAAAAATTTGGGAAAAAAAACAAAAAAAAAAATTTAGAAAAAAAAAAAAAAAAGTTGAAAAAAAAACAAAAAAAATTTGGAAAAAAAAAAATTGAAAAAAAACAAAATTTGAGAGAAAAGAATTTGGAAAAAAAAAATTTTTTTAATTAAAAAAAAAAAAAAAAAATTTGAACAAAAAACAAAATTTGAAAAAAAAAAAAAAAAAATTTGAAAAAAAAAAAATTTGAAAAAACCAAAATTTGAGAAAGAAAACGAAAAAAAAACAAAAATTTGGAAAAAAATAAAATTTGAAAGAAAAATAATAATTTGAAAAAAAAAAATTTGAGAAAAAAAAAAAAAAAAAAAAAAATTTCAAAAAAAAAAAAAATTTGAGAAAAAAAAAAAAAAAAAAAATTTGGAAAAAAACAAAAAAAAATTTGGAAAAAAAAAAATTTTGAAAAAACCAAAATTTGAGAAAGAAAACGAAAAAAAAACAAAAATTTGAGAGAAAAAAAAAAAATTTGGAAAAAAAAACTTTTTTTTTTTTAAGATACAGTAAAAAAAATAATAATTTGAAAAAAAAAATTTGAGAAAAAAAAAAAAAAAAAAATTTGAAAAAAAAAATTTCAGAAAAAAAAAAATTTGAAAAAAAAAATTTCAGAAAAAAAAAAAATTTGAAAAAAAAAATTTCAGAAAAAAAAAAAAATTTGAAAAAAAAAAAATTTGAGAAAAAAAACAAAAAAAAAAAATTTGGAAAAAAAAAAAAAAAATTTTTTAATTAATAAAAAAAAAAAAAAAATTGAAAAATAACAAAATTTGGGAAAAAAAACAAAAAAAAAAAAATTTGGAAAAAAAAAAAAATTTGAATAAAACCAAAATTTGACAAAGAAAACGAAAAAAAAACAAAAATTTGGAAAAAAAAAAAAATTTGAAAAAAAAAGAAAAAAAATTTGGAAAAAAAAAAAAAAATTAAAAAAAAAAAAATTTTTTAATTAAAAAAAAAAAAAAAGTTTGAGAAAAAAAAACAAAAACAAAATTTGAATAAAACCAAAATTTGCGAAAGAAAACGAAAAAAAAAAAAATTGGAAAAAAAAAAATTTGAAAAAAAAAAAAAAATTTGGAAAAAAACAAAAAAAAAATTTGGAAAAAAACAAAAAAAAAATTTGAGAAAAAAAAGAAAAAAAAAAAATTTGGAAAAAAAAAAATTGGAAAAAAAACAAAAAAAAAATTTGGAAAAAAAAAAGTTGAGAAAAAAAAAAAATTTGAAAAAAAAAAAAAAAATTGTTAATTTGAGAAAAAAAAAATTTGGAAAAAAAAAAATTTGAAAAAACCAAAATTTGAGAAAAAAAAAAAATTTGGAAAAAAAAAAAAAAAATTTGAAAAAAAAAACAAAAAAAATTTGGAAAAAAAAAAAATTTGAATAAAACCAAAATTTGAGAAAGAAAACGAAAAAAAAACAAAAATTTGGAAAAAAAAAAAAAATTTGAAAAAAAAAGAAAAAATTTGGAAAAAAAAAAAAACATTTTTTTTAATTAAAAAAAAAAAAAAAAATTTGAAAAAAAAAAATTTGAGAAAAAAAAACAAAAAAAAAAAATTTGGAAAAAAAAAAAAAAAAATTTTTTAATTAAAAAAAAAAAAAAAAATTTGAAAAAAAAAAAATTTGGGAAAAAAAACAAAAAAAAAAATTTAGAAAAAAAAAAAAAAAATTTGAAAAAAAAACAAAAAAAATTTGGAAAAAAAAAAATTGAAAAAAAAAAAATTGAAAAAAAACAAAATTTGAGAGAAAAGAATTTGGAAAAAAAAATTTTTTTCAATTAAAAAAAAAAAAAAAAAATTTGAACAAAAAACAAAATTTGAAAAAAAAAAAAAAAAAAATTTGAAAAAAAAAAAATTTGAAAAAACCAAAATTTGAGAAAGAAAACGAAAAAAAAACAAAAATTTGGAAAAAAATAAAATTTGAAAGAAAAATAATAATTTGAAAAAAAAAAATTTGAGAAAAAAAAAAAAAAAAAAAAAAATTTCAAAAAAAAAAAAAATTTGAGAAAAAAAAAAAAAAAAAAAATTTGGAAAAAAACAAAAAAAAATTTGGAAAAAAAAAAATTTTGAAAAAACCAAAATTTGAGAAAGAAAACGAAAAAAAAACAAAAATTTGAGAGAAAAAAAAAAAATTTGGAAAAAAAAACTTTTTTTTTTTTAAGATACAGTAAAAAAAATAATAATTTGAAAAAAAAAATTTGAGAAAAAAAAAAAAAAAAAAATTTGAAAAAAAAAATTTCAGAAAAAAAAAAATTTGAAAAAAAAAATTTCAGAAAAAAAAAAAATTTGAAAAAAAAAATTTCAGAAAAAAAAAAAAATTTGAAAAAAAAAAAATTTGAGAAAAAAAACAAAAAAAAAAAATTTGGAAAAAAAAAAAAAAAATTTTTTAATTAATAAAAAAAAAAAAAAAATTGAAAAATAACAAAATTTGGGAAAAAAAACAAAAAAAAAAAATTTGGAAAAAAAAAAAATTTGGAAAAAAAAAATTGAAAAAAAAAAAATTTTTTAATTAAAAAAAAAAAAAAAATTTGAGAAAAAAAAACAAAAACAAAATTTGGAAAAAAAAAAAAATTAAAAAAAAAAAAAAAATTTGAAAAAAAACAAAATTTGAGAAAAAAAAATTTGGAAAAAAAAAATTTTTTTAATTAAAAAAAAAAAAAAAAAAATTGAACAAAAAACAAAATTTGAAAAAAAAAAAAAAAAAAAAAAATTGGAAAAAAAAAAAATTTGAAAAAACCAAAATTTGAGAAAGAAAACGAAAAAAAAACAAAAATTTGGAAAAAAAAAAAAAATTAAAAAAAAAAAAAAAAAATTTGGAAAAAAAAAAAAAATTTTTTTTTAATTAAAAAAAAAAAAAAAAATTTGAAAAAAAACAAAATTTGAGAAAAAAAAAACAAAAAAAAAAAATTTTTAATTAAAAAAAAAAAAAAAAAAATTGAAAAAAAAATTGGGAAAAAAAAACAAAAAAAAAAATTTGGAAAAAAAAAAAAATTTGGAAAAAAAAAAAATTTTGAATAAAACCAAAATTTGAGAAAGAAAACGAAAAAAAAAAAATTTGGAAAAAAAAAAAAATTTGAAAAAAAAAGAAAAAATTTGGAAAAAAAAAAAAAAATTTTTTTTAATGAAAAAAAAAAAAAAAAATTTGAAAAAAAAAAAATTTGAGAAAAAGAAACAAAAAAAAAAAATTTGGAAAAAAAAAAAAAAAAAATTTTTAATTAAAAAAAAAAAAAAAAATTTGAAAAAAAACAAAATTTGGGAAAAAAAAACAAAAAAAAAAATTTGAAAAAAAAAAAAAATAATTTGGAAAAAAAAACATTTTTTTTTCAAATTACACAAAAAAAAAATTTGAAAAAAAAACTTTCAGAAAAAAAAAAAAAAATTTGAGAAAAAAAAACAAAAACAAAATTTGGAAAAAAAAAAAATTTGGAAAAAAAAAAAAAAAATTTGGAAAAAAAAAAATAAAAATTTGGAAAAAAAAAAAATTTTTTTTTTAATTAAAAAAAAAATAATAATTTGGAAAAAAAACATTTTTTTTTTAAATTACACAAAAAAAAAAATTTGAAAAAAAAACTTTCAGAAAAAAAAAAAAAAAATTTGAGAAAAAAAAACAAAAAAAAAATTTGAAAAAAAAAAAAAATTTTGGAAAAAAAAAAAATTGGAAAAAAACAAAAAAAAAATTTGGGAAAAAAAAGTTGAGAAAAAAAAAAAATTTTAAAAAAAAAAAAAAAAATTTTAATTTGAGAAAAACAAACAAAAAAAAAATTTGAAAAAAAAAAAAAAAATTTGGAAAAAAAAAAATTGGAAAAAAAACAAAAAAAAAATTTGGGGAAAAAAAGTTGAGAAAAAAAAAAAATTTGAAAAAAAAAAAAAAAACTTTAATTTGAGAAAAAAAAATTTGGAAAAAAAAAAAAAAAAAAATTTCAGAAAAAAAAAAAAATTTGAGAAAAAAAAAAAAAAAAATTTCAGAAAAAAAAACAAAAATTTGAAAAAAAAACAAAATTTGAGAAAAAAAAACAAAAAAAAATTTGGAAAAAAAAAAAATTTGAATAAAACCAAAATTTGAGAAAGAAAACGAAAAAAAAAAAAAATTTGGAAAAAAAAAAAAATTTGAAAAAAAAAAAAAAAATTTGGAAAAAAACAAAAAAAAAATTTGAGAAAAAAAAACAAAAAAAAAAAAATTTGGAAAAAAAAAAAATTCGAAAAAACCAAATGTTGAGGAAGAAAAAAAAAAATTTGGAAAAAAAACAAAAAAAAAATTTGGAAAATTTATTTTTTTTTTATTTTTAATTACATACAAAAATTCATAATTTGAAAAAAAACATTTGAGAAAAAAAAAAAAAAAAAAAAAAAATTTCAGAAAAAAAAAAAAAAATTGAAAAAAAACAAAATTTGAGAAAAAAAAAAAAAAAAAAATGGAAAAAAAAAACAAAAAAAATTTGGAAAAAAACAAAATTGAAAAAAAAAAAAAATTGAAAAAAAACAAATTTTTAATTAAAAAAAAAAAAAAAAATTTGAGAAAAAAAAAAAAAAAAAAAATTTGGAAAAAAAAAAAATTTTTAAAACACAAAAAAAAAAAATTTGGAAAAAAAAAAAAATTTGAAAAAAAAGAAAAAAAATTTGGAAAAAAAAAAAAAAATTTGGAAAAAAAAAAAAAAATTTTTTAATTAAAAAAAAAAAAAAAAGTTTGAGAAAAAAAAACAAAAACAAAATTTGGAAAAAAACAAAATTTGCAAAAAAACAAAATTTGAGAAAAAAAAACGAAAAAAAAAAATTTGGAAAAAAAAAAAAAAAAAATTGGAAAAAAAAAAAAATTTGAATAAAACCAAAATTTGCGAAAGAAAACGAAAAAAAAAAAAATTGGAAAAAAAAAAATTTGAAAAAAAAAAAAAAATTTGGAAAAAAACAAAAAAAAAATTTGGAAAAAAACAAAAAAAAAATTTGAGAAAAAAAAGAAAAAAAAAAATTTGGAAAAAAAAAAATTGGAAAAAAAACAAAAAAAAAATTTGGAAAAAAAAAAGTTGAGAAAAAAAAAAAATTTGAAAAAAAAAAAAAAAATTGTTAATTTGAGAAAAAAAAAATTTGGAAAAAAAAAAATTTGAAAAAACCAAAATTTGAGAAAAAAAAAAAATTTGGAAAAAAAAAAAAAAAATTTGAAAAAAAAAACAAAAAAAATTTGGAAAAAAAAAAAATTTGAATAAAACCAAAATTTGAGAAAGAAAACGAAAAAAAAACAAAAATTTGGAAAAAAAAAAAAAATTTGAAAAAAAAAGAAAAAATTTGGAAAAAAAAAAAAACATTTTTTTTAATTAAAAAAAAAAAAAAAAATTTGAAAAAAAAAAATTTGAGAAAAAAAAACAAAAAAAAAAAATTTGGAAAAAAAAAAAAAAAAATTTTTTAATTAAAAAAAAAAAAAAAAATTTGAAAAAAAAAAAATTTGGGAAAAAAAACAAAAAAAAAATTTAGAAAAAAAAAAAAAAAATTTGAAAAAAAAACAAAAAAAATTTGGAAAAAAAAAAATTGAAAAAAAAAAAAATTGAAAAAAAACAAAATTTGAGAGAAAAGAATTTGGAAAAAAAAATTGTTTTTAATTAAAAAAAAAAAAAAAAAATTTGAACAAAAAACAAAATTTGAAAAAAAAAAAAAAAAAAATTTGAAAAAAAAAAAATTTGAAAAAACCAAAATTTGAGAAAGAAAACGAAAAAAAAACAAAAATTTGGAAAAAAATAAAATTTGAAAGAAAAATAATAATTTGAAAAAAAAAAATTTGAGAAAAAAAAAAAAAAAAAAAATTTAAAAAAAAAAAAAAATTTGAGAAAAAAAAAAAAAAAAAAAATTTGGAAAAAAACAAAAAAAAATTTGGAAAAAAAAAAATTTTGAAAAAACCAAAATTTGAGAAAGAAAACGAAAAAAAAACAAAAATTTGAGAGAAAAAAAAAAAATTTGGAAAAAAAAACTTTTTTTTTTTTAAGATACAGTAAAAAAAATAATAATTTGATAAAAAAAATTTGAGAAAAAAAAAAAAAAAAAAATTTGAAAAAAAAAATTTCAGAAAAAAAAAAATTTGAAAAAAAAAATTTCAGAAAAAAAAAAAATTTGAAAAAAAAAATTTCAGAAAAAAAAAAAAATTTGAAAAAAAAAAAATTTGAGAAAAAAAACAAAAAAAAAAAATTTGGAAAAAAAAAAAAAAAATTTTTTAATTAATAAAAAAAAAAAAAAAATTGAAAAATAACAAAATTTGGGAAAAAAAACAAAAAAAAAAAAATTTGGAAAAAAAAAAAAATTTGAATAAAACCAAAATTTGACAAAGAAAACGAAAAAAAAAACAAAAATTTGGAAAAAAAAAAAAATTTGAAAAAAAAAGAAAAAAAATTTGGAAAAAAAAAAAAAAATTAAAAAAAAAAAAATTTTTTAATTAAAAAAAAAAAAAAAGTTTGAGAAAAAAAAACAAAAACAAAATTTGAATAAAACCAAAATTTGCGAAAGAAAACGAAAAAAAAAAAAATTGGAAAAAAAAAAATTTGAAAAAAAAAAAAAAAATTGGAAAAGAACAAAAACAAAATTTGAGAAAAAAAAGAAAAAACAAAATTTGGAAAAAAAAAAAATTGGAAAAAAAACAAAAAAAAAATTTGGAAAAAAAAAAGTTGAGAAAAAAAAAAAATTTGAAAAAAAAAAAAAAAATTGTTAATTTGAGGAAAAAAAAATTTGGAAAAAAAAAAAATTTGAAAAAAACCAAAATTTGAGAAAAAAAAACAAAAAAAAAAAATTTGGAAAAAAAAAAAAAAAAACTTTTTAATTAAAAAAAAAAAAAAAAAAATTGAAAAAAAAACAAAATTTGGGAAAAAAAAAACAAAAAAAAAAAAATTTGGAAAAAAAAAAAATTTGAATAAAACCAAAATTTGAGAAAAAAAACGAAAAAAACAAAAATTTGGAAAAAAAAAAAAATTTGAAAAAAAAGAAACAAAAAATTTGGAAAAAAAAAAAATTTGGAAAAAAAAAATTGAAAAAAAAAAAATTTTTTAATTAAAAAAAAAAAAAAAATTTGAGAAAAAAAAACAAAAACAAAATTTGGAAAAAAAAAAAAATTAAAAAAAAAAAAAAAATTTGAAAAAAAACAAAATTTGAGAAAAAAAAATTTGGAAAAAAAAAATTTTTTTAATTAAAAAAAAAAAAAAAAAAATTGAACAAAAAACAAAATTTG
Organism: Netelia virgata; assembly: GCA_951802705.1. Classification (NCBI taxonomy): domain Eukaryota; kingdom Metazoa; phylum Arthropoda; class Insecta; order Hymenoptera; family Ichneumonidae; genus Netelia; species Netelia virgata. Next base: position 31,886,179 of record OX637863.1, on the reverse strand, counting down.
AAAAAAAAAAAAAAAAAAAAAAATTGGAAAAAAAAAAAATTTGAAAAAACCAAAATTTGAGAAAGAAAACGAAAAAAAAACAAAAATTTGGAAAAAAAAAAAAAATTAAAAAAAAAAAAAAAAATTTGGAAAAAAAAAAAAAATTTTTTTTTAATTAAAAAAAAAAAAAAAAATTTGAAAAAAAACAAAATTTGAGAAAAAAAAAACAAAAAAAAAAAATTTTTAATTAAAAAAAAAAAAAAAAAAATTGAAAAAAAAATTGGGAAAAAAAAACAAAAAAAAAAATTTGGAAAAAAAAAAAAATTTGGAAAAAAAAAAAATTTTGAATAAAACCAAAATTTGAGAAAGAAAACGAAAAAAAAAAAATTTGGAAAAAAAAAAAAATTTGAAAAAAAAAGAAAAAATTTGGAAAAAAAAAAAAAAATTTTTTTTAATGAAAAAAAAAAAAAAAAATTTGAAAAAAAAAAAATTTGAGAAAAAGAAACAAAAAAAAAAAATTTGGAAAAAAAAAAAAAAAAAATTTTTAATTAAAAAAAAAAAAAAAAATTTGAAAAAAAACAAAATTTGGGAAAAAAAACAAAAAAAAAAATTTGAAAAAAAAAAAAAATAATTTGGAAAAAAAAACATTTTTTTTTCAAATTACACAAAAAAAAAATTTGAAAAAAAAACTTTCAGAAAAAAAAAAAAAAATTTGAGAAAAAAAAACAAAAACAAAATTTGGAAAAAAAAAAAATTTGGAAAAAAAAAAAAAAAATTTGGAAAAAAAAAAATAAAAATTTGGAAAAAAAAAAAATTTTTTTTTTAATTAAAAAAAAAATAATAATTTGGAAAAAAAACATTTTTTTTTTAAATTACACAAAAAAAAAAATTTGAAAAAAAAACTTTCAGAAAAAAAAAAAAAAAATTTGAGAAAAAAAAACAAAAAAAAAATTTGAAAAAAAAAAAAATTTTGGAAAAAAAAAAAATTGGAAAAAAACAAAAAAAAAATTTGGGAAAAAAAAGTTGAGAAAAAAAAAAAATTAAAAAAAAAAAAAAAAAAATTTTAATTTGAGAAAAACAAACAAAAAAAAAATTTGAAAAAAAAAACTTTCAGAAAAAAAAAAAAAAATTTGAGAAAAAAAAACAAAAACAAAATTTGGAAAAAAAAAAAATTTGGAAAAAAAAAAAAAAAATTTGGAAAAAAAAAAATAAAAATTTGGAAAAAAAAAAAAATTTTTTTTTAATTAAAAAAAAAATAATAATTTGGAAAAAAAACATTTTTTTTTTAAATTTTTAAAAAAAATTTTATTTTGAGAAAAACAAACAAAAAAAAAATTTGAAAAAAAAAAAAAAAATTTGGAAAAAAAAAAATTGGAAAAAAAACAAAAAAAAAATTTGGGGAAAAAAAGTTGAGAAAAAAAAAAAATTTGAAAAAAAAAAAAAAAACTTTAATTTGAGAAAAAAAAATTTGGAAAAAAAAAAAAAAAAAAATTTCAGAAAAAAAAAAAAATTTGAGAAAAAAAAAAAAAAAAATTTCAGAAAAAAAAACAAAAATTTGAAAAAAAAACAAAATTTGAGAAAAAAAAACAAAAAAAAATTTGGAAAAAAAAAAAATTTGAATAAAACCAAAATTTGAGAAAGAAAACGAAAAAAACAAAAAATTTGGAAAAAAAAAAAAATTTGAAAAAAAAAAAAAAAATTTGGAAAAAAACAAAAAAAAAATTTGAGAAAAAAAAACAAAAAAAAAAAAATTTGGAAAAAAAAAAAATTCGAAAAAACCAAATGTTGAGGAAGAAAAAAAAAAATTTGGAAAAAAAACAAAAAAAAAATTTGGAAAATTTATTTTTTTTTTATTTTTAATTACATACAAAAATTCATAATTTGAAAAAAAACATTTGAGAAAAAAAAAAAAAAAAAAAAAAAATTTCAGAAAAAAAAAAAAAAATTGAAAAAAAACAAAATTTGAGAAAAAAAAAAAAAAAAAATTGGAAAAAAAAAAACAAAAAAAATTTGGAAAAAAACAAAATTGAAAAAAAAAAAAAAATGAAAAAAAACAAATTTTTAATTAAAAAAAAAAAAAAAAATTTGAGAAAAAAAAAAAAAAACAAAATTTGGAAAAAAAAAAAATTTTTAAAAAACAAAAAAAAAAAATTTGGAAAAAAAAAAAAATTTGAAAAAAAAGAAAAAAAATTTGGAAAAAAAAAAAAAATTTGGAAAAAAAAAAAAAAATTTTTTAATTAAAAAAAAAAAAAAAAGTTTGAGAAAAAAAAACAAAAACAAAATTTGGAAAAAAACAAAATTTGCAAAAAAACAAAATTTGAGAAAAAAAAACGAAAAAAAAAAAATTTGGAAAAAAAAAAAAAAAAAATTGGAAAAAAAAAAAAATTTGAATAAAACCAAAATTTGCGAAAGAAAACGAAAAAAAAAAAATTGGAAAAAAAAAAATTTGAAAAAAAAAAAAAAATTTGGAAAAAAACAAAAAAAAAATTTGGAAAAAAACAAAAAAAAAATTTGAGAAAAAAAAGAAAAAAAAAAAATTTGGAAAAAAAAAAATTGGAAAAAAAACAAAAAAAAAATTTGGAAAAAAAAAAGTTGAGAAAAAAAAAAAATTTGAAAAAAAAAAAAAAAATTGTTAATTTGAGAAAAAAAAAATTTGGAAAAAAAAAAATTTGAAAAAACCAAAATTTGAGAAAAAAAAAAAATTTGGAAAAAAAAAAAAAAAATTTGAAAAAAAAAACAAAAAAAATTTGGAAAAAAAAAAAATTTGAATAAAACCAAAATTTGAGAAAGAAAACGAAAAAAAAACAAAAATTTGGAAAATAAAAAAAAATTTGAAAAAAAAAGAAAAAATTTGGAAAAAAAAAAAACATTTTTTTTAATTAAAAAAAAAAAAAAAAATTTGAAAAAAAAAAATTTGAGAAAAAAAAACAAAAAAAAAAAATTTGGAAAAAAAAAAAAAAAAATTTTTTAATTAAAAAAAAAAAAAAAAATTTGAAAAAAAAAAAATTTGGGAAAAAAAAAAAAAAAAATTTAGAAAAAAAAAAAAAAAAATTGAAAAAAAAACAAAAAAAATTTGGAAAAAAAAAAAATTGAAAAAAAAAAAAATTGAAAAAAAACAAAATTTGAGAGAAAAGAATTTGGAAAAAAAAATTTTTTTTAATTAAAAAAAAAAAAAAAAAATTTGAACAAAAAACAAAATTTGAAAAAAAAAAAAAAAAAAATTTGAAAAAAAAAAAATTTGAAAAAACCAAAATTTGAGAAAGAAAACGAAAAAAAAACAAAAATTTGGAAAAAAATAAAATTTGAAAGAAAAATAATAATTTGAAAAAAAAAAATTTGAGAAAAAAAAAAAAAAAAAAAAAAATTTAAAAAAAAAAAAAATTTGAGAAAAAAAAAAAAAAAAAAAATTTGGAAAAAAACAAAAAAAAATTTGGAAAAAAAAAAATTTTGAAAAAACCAAAATTTGAGAAAGAAAACGAAAAAAAAACAAAAATTTGAGAGAAAAAAAAAAAATTTGGAAAAAAAAACTTTTTTTTTTTTAAGATACAGTAAAAAAAATAATAATTTGAAAAAAAAAATTTGAGAAAAAAAAAAAAAAAAAAATTTGAAAAAAAAAATTTCAGAAAAAAAAAAATTTGAAAAAAAAAATTTCAGAAAAAAAAAAAATTTGAAAAAAAAAATTTCAGAAAAAAAAAAAAATTTGAAAAAAAAAAATTTGAGAAAAAAAACAAAAAAAAAAAATTTGGAAAAAAAAAAAAAAAATTTTTTAATTAATAAAAAAAAAAAAAAAATTGAAAAATAACAAAATTTGGGAAAAAAAACAAAAAAAAAAAAATTTGGAAAAAAAAAAAAATTTGAATAAAACCAAAATTTGACAAAGAAAACGAAAAAAAAACAAAAATTTGGAAAAAAAAAAAAATTTGAAAAAAAAGAAAAAAAATTTGGAAAAAAAAAAAAAAATTAAAAAAAAAAAAATTTTTTAATTAAAAAAAAAAAAAAAGTTTGAGAAAAAAAAACAAAAACAAAATTTGGAAAAAAAAAAAATTTGCAAAAAAACAAAATTTGAGAAAAAAAAACGAAAAAAAAAAAATTTGGAAAAAAAAAAAAAAAAATTGGAAAAAAAAAAAAATTTGAATAAAACCAAAATTTGCGAAAGAAAACGAAAAAAAAAAAAATTGGAAAAAAAAAAAAAAATTTGAAAAAAAAACAAAAAAAATTTGGAAAAAAACAAAATTGAAAAAACAAAAAAAATTGAAAAAAAACAAATTTTTAATTAAAAAAAAAAAAAAAAATTTGAGAAAAAAACAAAAAAAAAATTTGGAAAATTTATTTTTTTTTTATTTTTAATAACATAAAAAAATTCATAATTTGAAAAAAAAAAATTTGAGAAAAAAAAAAAAAAAAAAAAATTTGGAAAAAACAAAAAACAATTTGGAAAAACAAAAAAAAAATTTGGAAAATTTTTTTTTTTTCTTAAATTACAGAAAAAATAATAATAATTTGAAAAAAAAAAAAATTTGAGAAAAAAAAAAAAAAAAAAAAATTTCAGAAAAAAAAAAAATTTGAAAAAAAAAAATTTCAGAAAAAAAAACAACAAAAAAATTTCAAAAAAAAAAAAAAAAATTTGGAAAAAAAAAAAAATTTGAATAAAACCAAAATTTGAGAAAGAAAACGAAAAAAAAACAAAAATTTGGAAAAAAAAAAAAAATTTGAAAAAAAAACAAAAAAAATTTGGAAAAAAACAAAATTGAAAAAACAAAAAAAATTGAAAAAAAACAAATTTTTAATTAAAAAAAAAAAAAAAAATTTGAGAAAAAAACAAAAAAAAAATTTGGAAAATTTATTTTTTTTTTATTTTTAATAACATAAAAAAATTCATAATTTGAAAAAAAAAAATTTGAGAAAAAAAAAAAAAAAAAAAAATTTGGAAAAAACAAAAAACAATTTGGAAAAACAAAAAAAAAATTTGGAAAATTTTTTTTTTTTCTTAAATTACAGAAAAAATAATAATAATTTGAAAAAAAAAAAATTTGAGAAAAAAAAAAAAAAAAAAAAATTTCAGAAAAAAAAAAAATTTGAAAAAAAAAAATTTCAGAAAAAAAAACAACAAAAAAATTTCAAAAAAAAAAAAAAAAATTTGGAAAAAAAAAAAAATTTGAATAAAACCAAAATTTGAGAAAGAAAACGAAAAAAAAACAAAAATTTGGAAAAAAAAAAAAAATTTGAAAAAAAAAGAAAAAATTTGGAAAAAAAAAAAACATTTTTTTTAATTAAAAAAAAAAAAAAAAATTTGAAAAAAAAAAAATTTGAGAAAAAAAAAACAAAAAAAAAAAATTTGGAAAAAAAAAAAAACAAAATTTGGAAAAAAAAAAAATTTGAATAAAACCAAAATTTGCGAAAGAAAACGAAAAAACAAAAAAATTGGAAAAAAAAAAAAAAAAATTTGGAAAAAAAAAAAATTTTTAAAAAACAAAAAAAAAAAATTTGGAAAAAAAAAAAATTTGAATTAAACCAAAATTTGAGAAAGAAAACGAAAAAAAAAAAAAAAATTTGGAAAAAAAAAAAAATTTGAAAAAAAAAGAAAAAAAATTTGGAAAAAAAAAAAAAAAATTGGAAAAAAAAAAAAAAATTTTTGAATTAAAAAAAAAAAAAAAAGTTTGAGAAAAAAAAACAAAAACAAAATTTGGAAAAAAACAAAATTTGCAAAAAAACAAAATTTGAGAAAAAAAAACGAAAAAAAAAAAATTTGGAAAAAAAAAAAAAAAAATTGGAAAAAAAAAAAAATTTGAATAAAACCAAAATTTGCGAAAGAAAACGAAAAAAAAAAAATTGGAAAAAAAAAAATTTGAAAAAAAAAAAAAAATTTGGAAAAAAACAAAAAAAAAATTTGGAAAAAAACAAAAAAAAAATTTGAGAAAAAAAAGAAAAAAAAAAAATTTGGAAAAAAAAAAATTGGAAAAAAAACAAAAAAAAAATTTGGAAAAAAAAAAGTTGAGAAAAAAAAAAAATTTGAAAAAAAAAAAAAAAATTGTTAATTTGAGAAAAAAAAAATTTGGAAAAAAAAAAATTTGAAAAAAACCAAAATTTGAGAAAAAAAAAAAATTTGGAAAAAAAAGAAAAAATTTGGAAAAAAAAAAAACATTTTTTTTAATTAAAAAAAAAAAAAAAAAATTGAAAAAAAAAAAATTTGAGAAAAAAAAAAAAAAATTTGGAAAAAAAAAAAAAAAAAATTTTTAATTAAAAAAAAAAATTTGAAAAAAAACAAAATTTGGGGAAAAAAAACAACAAAAAAAAAAAAAAAAAAAAATTTGGAAAAAAAAAAAAAAAAAATTTTTAATTAAAAAAAAAAATTTGAAAAAAAACAAAATTTGGGGAAAAAAACAACAAAAAAAAAAAAAAAAAAAAATTTGGAAAAAAAAAAAAAAAAATTTTTAATTAAAAAAAAAAAAAAAATTTGAAAAAAAACAAAATTTGAGAAAAAAAAACAAAAAAAAAAAAATTTGGAAAAAAAAAAAAAAATTTGAAAAAAAAAACAAAAAAAATTTGGAAAAAAACAAAATTGAAAAAAAAAAAAAATTGAAAAAAAACAAATTTTTAATTAAAAAAAAAAAAAAAAATTTGAGAAAAAAAAAAAAAAACAAAATTTGGAAAAAAAAAAAATTTTTTAAAAACAAAAAAAAAAAATTTGGAAAAAAAAAAAATTTGAATTAAACCAAAATTTGAGAAAGAAAACGAAAAAAAAAACAAAAATTTGGAAAAAAAAAAAAATTTGAAAAAAAAAGAAAAAAAATTTGGAAAAAAAAAAAAAAATTGGAAAAAAAAAAAAAATTTTTGAATTAAAAAAAAAAAAAAAAGTTTGAGAAAAAAAAACAAAAACAAAATTTGGAAAAAAACAAAATTTGCAAAAAAACAAAATTTGAGAAAAAAAAACGAAAAAAAAAAAATTTGGAAAAAAAAAAAAAAAAATTGGAAAAAAAAAAAAATTTGAATAAAACCAAAATTTGCGAAAGAAAACGAAAAAAAAAAAATTGGAAAAAAAAAAATTTGAAAAAAAAAAAAAAATTTGGAAAAAAACAAAAAAAAAATTTGGAAAAAAACAAAAAAAAAATTTGAGAAAAAAAAGAAAAAAAAAAAATTTGGAAAAAAAAAAAATTGGAAAAAAAACAAAAAAAAAATTTGGAAAAAAAAAAGTTGAGAAAAAAAAAAAATTTGAAAAAAAAAAAAAAAATTGTTAATTTGAGAAAAAAAAAATTTGGAAAAAAAAAAATTTGAAAAAAACCAAAATTTGAGAAAAAAAAAAAATTTGGAAAAAAAAAAAAAAAATTTGAAAAAAAAACAAAAAAAATTTGGAAAAAAAAAAAATTTGAATAAAACCAAAATTTGAGAAAGAAAACGAAAAAAAAAAACAAAAATTTGGAAAAAAAAAAAAAATTTGAAAAAAAAAGAAAAAATTTGGAAAAAAAAAAAAACATTTTTTTTAATTAAAAAAAAAAAAAAAAATTTGAAAAAAAAAAATTTGAGAAAAAAAAACAAAAAAAAAAAATTTGGAAAAAAAAAAAAAAAATTTTTTTAATTAAAAAAAAAAAAAAAAATTTAAAAAAAAAAAAATTTGGGAAAAAAAACAAAAAAAAAAATTTAGAAAAAAAAAAAAAAAATTTGAAAAAAAAAACAAAAAAAATTTGGAAAAAAAAAATTGAAAAAAAAAAAAATTGAAAAAAAACAAAATTTGAGAAAAAAGAATTTGGAAAAAAAAATTTTTTTTAATTAAAAAAAAAAAAAAAAAATTTGAACAAAAAACAAAATTTGAAAAAAAAAAAAAAAAAAATTTGAAAAAAAAAAAATTTGAAAAAACCAAAATTTGAGAAAGAAAACGAAAAAAAAAAAAAAATTTGGAAAAAAATAAAATTTGAAAGAAAAATAATAATTTGAAAAAAAAAAATTTGAGAAAAAAAAAAAAAAAAAAAAAAATTTCAAAAAAAAAAAAAATTTGAGAAAAAAAAAAAAAAAAAAATTTGGAAAAAAACAAAAAAAAATTTGGAAAAAAAAAAATTTTGAAAAAACCAAAATTTGAGAAAGAAAACGAAAAAAAAACAAAAATTTGAGAGAAAAAAAAAAAATTTGGAAAAAAAAACTTTTTTTTTTTTAAGATACAGTAAAAAAAATAATAATTTGAAAAAAAAAATTTGAGAAAAAAAAAAAAAAAAAATTTGAAAAAAAAAATTTCAGAAAAAAAAAAATTTGAAAAAAAAAATTTCAGAAAAAAAAAAAATTTGAAAAAAAAAATTTCAGAAAAAAAAAAAAATTTGAAAAAAACAAAAAAAAAAAATTTGGAAAAAAAAAAAAAAAAATTTTTAATTAATAAAAAAAAAAAAAAAATTGAAAAATAACAAAATTTGGGAAAAAAAACAAAAAAAAAAAAATTTGGAAAAAAAAAAAAATTTGAATAAAACCAAAATTTGACAAAGAAAACGAAAAAAAAACAAAAATTTGGAAAAAAAAAAAATTTGAAAAAAAAGAAAAAAAATTTGGAAAAAAAAAAAAAATTTTAAAAAAAAAAATTTTTTAATTAAAAAAAAAAAAAAAAGTTTGAGAAAAAAAAACAAAAACAAAATTTGGAAAAAAAAAAAATTTGCAAAAAAACAAAATTTGAGAAAAAAAAACGAAAAAAAAAAAATTTGGAAAAAAAAAAAAAAAAAATTGGAAAAAAAAAAAAATTTGAATAAAACCAAAACTTGCGAAAGAAAACGAAAAAAAAAAAATTTGAAAAAAAAAAAAAAAATTGGAAAAAAACAAAAAAAAAATTTGAGAAAAAAAAGAAAAAAAAAAATTTGGAAAAAAAAAAAATTGGAAAAAAAACAAAAAAAAAATTTGGAAAAAAAAAAGTTGAGAAAAAAAAAAAATTTGAAAAAAAAAAAAAAATTGTTAATTTGAGAAAAAAAAAATTTGGAAAAAAAAAAATTAGAAAAAAACCAAAATTTGAGAAAAAAAAAAAATTTGGAAAAAAAAAAAAAAATTTGAAAAAAAAACAAAAAAAATTTGGAAAAAAAAAAAATTTGAATAAAACCAAAATTTGAGAAAGAAAACGAAAAAAAAATTTGAGAAAAAAAAACAAAAAAAAAAAAATTTGGAAAAAAAAAAAAATTGAAAAAAAAAAAAATTCGAAAAAAACCAAATGTTGAGAAAGAAAAAAAAAAATTTGGAAAAAAAAAAAAAATTTGTAAAAAAAAAAATTTGAGAAAAAAAAACAAAAAAAAAAATTTGGAAAAAAACAAAAAAAAATTTGGAAAAAAAAAATTTTGAAAAAACCAAAATTTGAGAAAGAAAACGAAAAAAAAACAAAAATTTGAGAGAAAAAAAAAAAATTTGGAAAAAAAAACTTTTTTTTTTTAAGATACAGTAAAAAAAATAATAATTTGAAAAAAAAAATTTGAGAAAAAAAAAAAAAAAAAAATTTGAAAAAAAAAATTTCAGAAAAAAAAAAATTTGAAAAAAAAAATTTCAGAAAAAAAAAAAATTTGAAAAAAAAAATTTCAGAAAAAAAAAAAAATTTGAAAAAAACAAAATTTGAGAAAAAAAACAAAAAAAAAAAATTTGGAAAAAAAAAAAAAAAAATTTTTAATTAATAAAAAAAAAAAAAAAATTGAAAAATAACAAAATTTGGGAAAAAAAACAAAAAAAAAAAAATTTGGAAAAAAAAAAAAATTTGAATAAAACCAAAATTTGACAAAGAAAACGAAAAAAAAACAAAAATTTGGAAAAAAAAAAAAATTTGAAAAAAAAGAAAAAAAATTTGGAAAAAAAAAAAAAAATTAAAAAAAAAAAATTTTTTAATTAAAAAAAAAAAAAAAGTTTGAGAAAAAAAACAAAAACAAAATTTGGAAAAAAAAAAAATTTGCAAAAAAACAAAATTTGAGAAAAAAAAACGAAAAAAAAAAAATTTGGAAAAAAAAAAAAAAAAAATTTGGAAAAAAAAAAAAAAAAAAATTTGGAAAAAAAAAAAAATTTGAATAAAACCAAAATTTGCGAAAGAAAACGAAAAAACAAAAAAATTGGAAAAAAAAAAAAAAAATTTGGAAAAAAAAAAAAAAAAAATTTTTAATTAAAAAAAAAAATTTGAAAAAAAACAAAATTTGGGAAAAAAAACAACAAAAAAAAAAAAAAAAAAAAATTTGGAAAAAAAAAAAAAATTTTTTTTAATTAAAAAAAAAAAAAAAATTTGAAAAAAAACAAAATTTGAGAAAAAAAAACAAAAAAAAAAAATTTGGAAAAAAAAAAAAAAAAACTTTTTAATTAAAAAAAAAAAAAAAAAAATTGAAAAAAAACAAAATTTGGGAAAAAAAAAACAAAAAAAAAAAAATTTGGAAAAAAAAAAAAAAAATTTGAAAAAAAAAAAAAAAAAAAATTTGGAAAAAAAAAAAATTTGAATAAAACCAAAATTTGAGAAAAAAAACGAAAAAAAACAAAAATTTGGAAAAAAAAAAAAATTTGAAAAAAAAGAAACAAAAAATTTGGAAAAAAAAAAATTTGGAAAAAAAAAATTGAAAAAAAAAAAATTTTTTAATTAAAAAAAAAAAAAAAATTTGAGAAAAAAAAACAAAAACAAAATTTGGAAAAAAAAAAAAATTAAAAAAAAAAAAAAAATTTGAAAAAAAACAAAATTTGAGAAAAAAAAATTTGGAAAAAAAAAATTTTTTTAATTAAAAAAAAAAAAAAAAAAATTGAACAAAAAAAAAAATTTGAAAAAAAAAAAAAAAAAAAAAAATTGGAAAAAAAAAAAATTTGAAAAAACCAAAATTTGAGAAAGAAAACGAAAAAAAAACAAAAATTTGGAAAAAAAAAAAAAATTAAAAAAAAAAAAAAAAAATTTGGAAAAAAAAAAAAAATTTTTTTTTAATTAAAAAAAAAAAAAAAAATTTGAAAAAAAACAAAATTTGAGAAAAAAAAAACAAAAAAAAAAAATTTTTAATTAAAAAAAAAAAAAAAAAAATTGAAAAAAAATTGGGAAAAAAAAACAAAAAAAAAAATTTGGAAAAAAAAAAAAATTTGGAAAAAAAAAAAATTTTGAATAAAACCAAAATTTGAGAAAGAAAACGAAAAAAAAAAAATTTGGAAAAAAAAAAAATTTGAAAAAAAAAGAAAAAATTTGGAAAAAAAAAAAAAAATTTTTTTTAATGAAAAAAAAAAAAAAAAATTTGAAAAAAAAAAAATTTGAGAAAAAGAAACAAAAAAAAAAAATTTGAAAAAAAAAAAAAATAATTTGGAAAAAAAAACATTTTTTTTTCAAATTACACAAAAAAAAAATTTGAAAAAAAAAATTTCAGAAAAAAAAAAAAAAATTTGAGAAAAAAAAACAAAAACAAAATTTGGAAAAAAAAAAATTTGGAAAAAAAAAAAAAAAATTTGGAAAAAAAAAAATAAAAATTTGGAAAAAAAAAAAATTTTTTTTTTAATTAAAAAAAAAATAATAATTTGGAAAAAAAACATTTTTTTTTTAAATTACACAAAAAAAAAAATTTGAAAAAAAAACTTTCAGAAAAAAAAAAAAAAAATTTGGAAAAAAAAACAAAAAAAAATTTTTAATTAAAAAAAAAAATTTGAAAAAAAACAAAATTTGGGAAAAAAAACAACAAAAAAAAAAAAAAAAAAAAATTTGGAAAAAAAAAAAAAATTTTTTTTAATTAAAAAAAAAAAAAAAATTTGAAAAAAAACAAAATTTGAGAAAAAAAAACAAAAAAAAAAAATTTGGAAAAAAAAAAAAAAAAAAAATTGAAAAAAAACAAAATTTGGGAAAAAAAAAACAAAAAAAAAAAAATTTGGAAAAAAAAAAAAAAAATTTGAAAAAAAAAAAAAAAAAAAATTTGGAAAAAAAAAAAATTTGAATAAAACCAAAATTTGAGAAAAAAAACGAAAAAAAACAAAAATTTGGAAAAAAAAAAAAATTTGAAAAAAAAGAAACAAAAAATTTGGAAAAAAAAAAATTTGGAAAAAAAAAATTGAAAAAAAAAAAATTTTTTAATTAAAAAAAAAAAAAAATTTGAGAAAAAAAAACAAAAACAAAATTTGGAAAAAAAAAAAAATTAAAAAAAAAAAAAAAATTTGAAAAAAAACAAAATTTGAGAAAAAAAAATTTGGAAAAAAAAAATTTTTTTAATTAAAAAAAAAAAAAAAAAAATTGAACAAAAAAAAAAATTTGAAAAAAAAAAAAAAAAAAAAAAATTGGAAAAAAAAAAAATTTGAAAAAACCAAAATTTGAGAAAGAAAACGAAAAAAAAACAAAAATTTGGAAAAAAAAAAAAAATTAAAAAAAAAAAAAAAAAATTTGGAAAAAAAAAAAAAATTTTTTTTTAATTAAAAAAAAAAAAAAAAATTTGAAAAAAAACAAAATTTGAGAAAAAAAAAACAAAAAAAAAAAATTTTTAATTAAAAAAAAAAAAAAAAAAATTGAAAAAAAATTGGGAAAAAAAAACAAAAAAAAAAATTTGGAAAAAAAAAAAAATTTGGAAAAAAAAAAAATTTTGAATAAAACCAAAATTTGAGAAAGAAAACGAAAAAAAAAAAATTTGGAAAAAAAAAAAATTTGAAAAAAAAAGAAAAAATTTGGAAAAAAAAAAAAAAATTTTTTTTAATGAAAAAAAAAAAAAAAATTTGAAAAAAAAAAAATTTGAGAAAAAGAAACAAAAAAAAAAAATTTGAAAAAAAAAAAAAATAATTTGGAAAAAAAAACATTTTTTTTTCAAATTACACAAAAAAAAAATTTGAAAAAAAAACTTTCAGAAAAAAAAAAAAAAAATTTGAGAAAAAAAAACAAAAACAAAATTTGGAAAAAAAAAAAATTTGGAAAAAAAAAAAAAAAATTTGGAAAAAAAAAAATAAAAATTTGGAAAAAAAAAAAATTTTTTTTTTAATTAAAAAAAAAATAATAATTTGGAAAAAAAACATTTTTTTTTTAAATTACACAAAAAAAAAAATTTGAAAAAAAAACTTTCAGAAAAAAAAAAAAAAAATTTGAGAAAAAAAAACAAAAAAAAAATTTGAAAAAAAAAAAAAATTTGGAAAAAAAAAAAAAAAATTTGAAAAAAAAAAAAAAAAAAAATTTGGAAAAAAAAAAAATTTGAATAAAACCAAAATTTGAGAAAAAAAACGAAAAAAAACAAAAATTTGGAAAAAAAAAAAAATTTGAAAAAAAAGAAACAAAAAATTTGGAAAAAAAAAAATTTGGAAAAAAAAAATTGAAAAAAAAAAAATTTTTTAATTAAAAAAAAAAAAAAAATTTGAGAAAAAAAAACAAAAACAAAATTTGGAAAAAAAAAAAAATTAAAAAAAAAAAAAAAATTTGAAAAAAAACAAAATTTGAGAAAAAAAAATTTGGAAAAAAAAAATTTTTTTAATTAAAAAAAAAAAAAAAAAAATTGAACAAAAAAAAAAATTTGAAAAAAAAAAAAAAAAAAAAAAATTGGAAAAAAAAAAAATTTGAAAAAACCAAAATTTGAGAAAGAAAACGAAAAAAAAACAAAAATTTGGAAAAAAAAAAAAAATTAAAAAAAAAAAAAAAAAATTTGGAAAAAAAAAAAAAATTTTTTTTTAATTAAAAAAAAAAAAAAAAATTTGAAAAAAAACAAAATTTGAGAAAAAAAAAACAAAAAAAAAAAATTTTTAATTAAAAAAAAAAAAAAAAAAATTGAAAAAAAATTGGGAAAAAAAAACAAAAAAAAAAATTTGGAAAAAAAAAAAAATTTGGAAAAAAAAAAAATTTTGAATAAAACCAAAATTTGAGAAAGAAAACGAAAAAAAAAAAATTTGGAAAAAAAAAAAATTTGAAAAAAAAAGAAAAAATTTGGAAAAAAAAAAAAAAATTTTTTTTAATGAAAAAAAAAAAAAAAAATTTGAAAAAAAAAAAATTTGAGAAAAAGAAACAAAAAAAAAAAATTTGAAAAAAAAAAAAAATAATTTGGAAAAAAAAACATTTTTTTTTCAAATTACACAAAAAAAAAATTTGAAAAAAAAAATTTCAGAAAAAAAAAAAAAAATTTGAGAAAAAAAAACAAAAACAAAATTTGGAAAAAAAAAAATTTGGAAAAAAAAAAAAAAAATTTGGAAAAAAAAAAATAAAAATTTGGAAAAAAAAAAAATTTTTTTTTTAATTAAAAAAAAAATAATAATTTGGAAAAAAAACATTTTTTTTTTAAATTACACAAAAAAAAAAATTTGAAAAAAAAACTTTCAGAAAAAAAAAAAAAAAATTTGGAAAAAAAAACAAAAAAAAATTTTTAATTAAAAAAAAAAATTTGAAAAAAAACAAAATTTGGGAAAAAAAACAACAAAAAAAAAAAAAAAAAAAAATTTGGAAAAAAAAAAAAAATTTTTTTTAATTAAAAAAAAAAAAAAAATTTGAAAAAAAACAAAATTTGAGAAAAAAAAACAAAAAAAAAAAATTTGGAAAAAAAAAAAAAAAAAAAATTGAAAAAAAACAAAATTTGGGAAAAAAAAACAAAAAAAAAAAAATTTGGAAAAAAAAAAAAAAAATTTGAAAAAAAAAAAAAAAAAAAATTTGGAAAAAAAAAAAATTTGAATAAAACCAAAATTTGAGAAAAAAAACGAAAAAAAACAAAAATTTGGAAAAAAAAAAAAATTTGAAAAAAAAGAAACAAAAAATTTGGAAAAAAAAAAATTTGGAAAAAAAAAATTGAAAAAAAAAAAATTTTTTAATTAAAAAAAAAAAAAAAATTTGAGAAAAAAAAACAAAAACAAAATTTGGAAAAAAAAAAAAATTAAAAAAAAAAAAAAAATTTGAAAAAAAACAAAATTTGAGAAAAAAAAATTTGGAAAAAAAAAATTTTTTTAATTAAAAAAAAAAAAAAAAAAATTGAACAAAAAAAAAAATTTGAAAAAAAAAAAAAAAAAAAAAAATTGGAAAAAAAAAAAATTTGAAAAAACCAAAATTTGAGAAAGAAAACGAAAAAAAAACAAAAATTTGGAAAAAAAAAAAAAATTAAAAAAAAAAAAAAAAAATTTGGAAAAAAAAAAAAAATTTTTTTTTAATTAAAAAAAAAAAAAAAAATTTGAAAAAAAACAAAATTTGAGAAAAAAAAAACAAAAAAAAAAAATTTTTAATTAAAAAAAAAAAAAAAAAAATTGAAAAAAAATTGGGAAAAAAAAACAAAAAAAAAAATTTGGAAAAAAAAAAAAATTTGGAAAAAAAAAAAATTTTGAATAAAACCAAAATTTGAGAAAGAAAACGAAAAAAAAAAAATTTGGAAAAAAAAAAAATTTGAAAAAAAAAGAAAAAATTTGGAAAAAAAAAAAAAAATTTTTTTTAATGAAAAAAAAAAAAAAAAATTTGAAAAAAAAAAAATTTGAGAAAAAGAAACAAAAAAAAAAAATTTGAAAAAAAAAAAAAATAATTTGGAAAAAAAAACATTTTTTTTTCAAATTACACAAAAAAAAAATTTGAAAAAAAAACTTTCAGAAAAAAAAAAAAAAAATTTGAGAAAAAAAAACAAAAACAAAATTTGGAAAAAAAAAAAATTTGGAAAAAAAAAAAAAAAATTTGGAAAAAAAAAAATAAAAATTTGGAAAAAAAAAAAATTTTTTTTTTAATTAAAAAAAAAATAATAATTTGGAAAAAAAACATTTTTTTTTTAAATTACACAAAAAAAAAAATTTGAAAAAAAAACTTTCAGAAAAAAAAAAAAAAAATTTGAGAAAAAAAAACAAAAAAAAAATTTGAAAAAAAAAAAAAATTTTGGAAAAAAAAAAAATTGGAAAAAAACAAAAAAAAAATTTGGGAAAAAAAAAAAAAAAAAAATTTGGAAAAAAACAAAAAAAAATTTGGAAAAAAAAAAATTTTGAAAAAACCAAAATTTGAGAAAGAAAACGAAAAAAAAAACAAAAATTTGAGAGAAAAAAAAAAAATTTGGAAAAAAAAACTTTTTTTTTTTTAAGATACAGTAAAAAAAAATAATAATTTGAAAAAAAAAATTTGAGAAAAAAAAAAAAAAAAAAATTTGAAAAAAAAAATTTCAGAAAAAAAAAAATTTGAAAAAAAAAATTTCAGAAAAAAAAAAAATTTGAAAAAAAAAATTTCAGAAAAAAAAAAAAATTTGAAAAAAACAAAATTTCAGAAAAAAAAACAAAAAAAAAAAATTTGGAAAAAAAAAAAAAAAAATTTTTAATTAATAAAAAAAAAAAAAAAATTGAAAAATAACAAAATTTGGGAAAAAAAATAAAAAAAAAAAAATTTGGAAAAAAAAAAAAATTTGAATAAAACCAAAATTTGACAAAGAAAACGAAAAAAAAACAAAAATTTGGAAAAAAAAAAAATTTGAAAAAAAAGAAAAAAAATTTGGAAAAAAAAAAAAAATTTTAAAAAAAAAAATTTTTTAATTAAAAAAAAAAAAAAAAGTTTGAGAAAAAAAAACAAAAACAAAATTTGGAAAAAAAAAAAATTTGCAAAAAAACAAAATTTGAGAAAAAAAAACGAAAAAAAAAAAATTTGGAAAAAAAAAAAAAAAAAATTGGAAAAAAAAAAAAATTTGAATAAAACCAAAACTTGCGAAAGAAAACGAAAAAAAAAAAATTTGAAAAAAAAAAAAAAAATTGGAAAAAAACAAAAAAAAAATTTGAGAAAAAAAAGAAAAAAAAAAATTTGGAAAAAAAAAAAATTGGAAAAAAAACAAAAAAAAAATTTGGAAAAAAAAAAGTTGAGAAAAAAAAAAAATTTGAAAAAAAAAAAAAAATTGTTAATTTGAGAAAAAAAAAATTTGGAAAAAAAAAAAATTAGAAAAAAACCAAAATTTGAGAAAAAAAAAAAATTTGGAAAAAAAAAAAAAAATTTGAAAAAAAAACAAAAAAAATTTGGAAAAAAAAAAAATTTGAATAAAACCAAAATTTGAGAAAGAAAACGAAAAAAAAATTTGAGAAAAAAAAACAAAAAAAAAAAAATTTGGAAAAAAAAAAAAATTCGAAAAAAACCAAATGTTGAGAAAGAAAAAAAAAAATTTGGAAAAAAAAAAAAAATTTGTAAAAAAAAAAATTTGAGAAAAAAAAACAAAAAAAAAAATTTGGAAAAAAACAAAAAAAAATTTGGAAAAAAAAAATTTTGAAAAAACCAAAATTTGAGAAAGAAAACGAAAAAAAAACAAAAATTTGAGAGAAAAAAAAAAAATTTGGAAAAAAAAACTTTTTTTTTTTAAGATACAGTAAAAAAAATAATAATTTGAAAAAAAAAATTTGAGAAAAAAAAAAAAAAAAAAATTTGAAAAAAAAAATTTCAGAAAAAAAAAAATTTGAAAAAAAAAATTTCAGAAAAAAAAAAAATTTGAAAAAAAAAATTTCAGAAAAAAAAAAAAATTTGAAAAAAACAAAATTTGAGAAAAAAAACAAAAAAAAAAAATTTGGAAAAAAAAAAAAAAAAATTTTTAATTAATAAAAAAAAAAAAAAAATTGAAAAATAACAAAATTTGGGAAAAAAAACAAAAAAAAAAAATTTGGAAAAAAAAAAAAATTTGAATAAAACCAAAATTTGACAAAGAAAACGAAAAAAAAACAAAAATTTGGAAAAAAAAAAAAATTTGAAAAAAAAGAAAAAAAATTTGGAAAAAAAAAAAAAAATTAAAAAAAAAAAATTTTTTAATTAAAAAAAAAAAAAAAGTTTGAGAAAAAAAACAAAAACAAAATTTGGAAAAAAAAAAAATTTGCAAAAAAACAAAATTTGAGAAAAAAAAACGAAAAAAAAAAAATTTGGAAAAAAAAAAAAAAAAAATTTGGAAAAAAAAAAAAAAAAAAATTTGGAAAAAAAAAAAAATTTGAATAAAACCAAAATTTGCGAAAGAAAACGAAAAAACAAAAAAATTGGAAAAAAAAAAAAAAAATTTGGAAAAAAAAAAAAAAAAATTTTTTAATTAAAAAAAAAAATTTGAAAAAAAACAAAATTTGGGGAAAAAAACAACAAAAAAAAAAAAAAAAAAAAATTTGGAAAAAAAAAAAAAAATTTTTTTTAATTAAAAAAAAAAAAAAAATTTGAAAAAAAACAAAATTTGAGAAAAAAAAACAAAAAAAAAAAATTTGGAAAAAAAAAAAAAAAAACTTTTTAATTAAAAAAAAAAAAAAAAAAATTGAAAAAAAACAAAATTTGGGAAAAAAAAAACAAAAAAAAAAAAATTTGGAAAAAAAAAAAAAAAATTTGAAAAAAAAAAAAAAAAAAAATTTGGAAAAAAAAAAAATTTGAATAAAACCAAAATTTGAGAAAAAAAACGAAAAAAAACAAAAATTTGGAAAAAAAAAAAAATTTGAAAAAAAAGAAACAAAAAATTTGGAAAAAAAAAAATTTGGAAAAAAAAAATTGAAAAAAAAAAAATTTTTTAATTAAAAAAAAAAAAAAAATTTGAGAAAAAAAAACAAAAACAAAATTTCAGAAAAAAAAAAAAATTTGGAAAAAAAAAAAAATTTGGAAAAAAAAAAAATTTTGAATAAAACCAAAATTTGAGAAAGAAAACGAAAAAAAAAAAATTTGGAAAAAAAAAAAATTTGAAAAAAAAAGAAAAAATTTGGAAAAAAAAAAAAAAATTTTTTTTAATGAAAAAAAAAAAAAAAAATTTGAAAAAAAAAAAATTTGAGAAAAAGAAACAAAAAAAAAAAATTTGAAAAAAAAAAAAAATAATTTGGAAAAAAAAACATTTTTTTTTCAAATTACACAAAAAAAAAATTTGAAAAAAAAACTTTCAGAAAAAAAAAAAAAAATTTGAGAAAAAAAAACAAAAACAAAATTTGGAAAAAAAAAAAATTTGGAAAAAAAAAAAAAAAATTTGGAAAAAAAAAAATAAAAATTTGGAAAAAAAAAAAATTTTTTTTTTAATTAAAAAAAAAATAATAATTTGGAAAAAAAACATTTTTTTTTTAAATTACACAAAAAAAAAAATTTGAAAAAAAAACTTTCAGAAAAAAAAAAAAAAAATTTGAGAAAAAAAAACAAAAAAAAAATTTGAAAAAAAAAAAAAATTTTGGAAAAAAAAAAAATTGGAAAAAAACAAAAAAAAAATTTGGGAAAAAAAAGTTGAGAAAAAAAAAAAATTTAATTTGAGAAAAACAAACAAAAAAAAAAATTTGAAAAAAAAAAAAAAAATTTGGAAAAAAAAAAATTGGAAAAAAAACAAAAAAA
Organism: Netelia virgata; assembly: GCA_951802705.1. Taxonomy (NCBI): domain Eukaryota; kingdom Metazoa; phylum Arthropoda; class Insecta; order Hymenoptera; family Ichneumonidae; genus Netelia; species Netelia virgata. The sequence continues at coordinate 31,867,044 of OX637863.1, read as the reverse complement.
AAATTTGGGAAAAAAAAGTTGAGAAAAAAAAAAAATTTGAAAAAAAAAAAAAAAACTTTAATTTGAGAAAAAAAATTTGGAAAAAAAAAAAAAAACAAAATTTCAGAAAAAAAAAAAAATTTGAGAAAAAAAAAAAAAAAAATTTCAGAAAAAAAAACAAAAATTTGAAAAAAAACAAAATTTGAGAAAAAAAAACAAAACAAAATTTGGAAAAAAAAAAAATTTGAATAAAACCAAAATTTGAGAAAGAAAACGAAAAAAAAAAAAAATTTGGAAAAAAAAAAAAATTTGAAAAAAAAAAAAAAAATTTGGAAAAAAACAAAAAAAAAATTTGAGAAAAAAAAACAAAAAAAAAAAAATTTGGAAAAAAAAAAAATTCGAAAAAACCAAATGTTGAGGAAGAAAAAAAAAAATTTGGAAAAAAAACAAAAAAAAAATTTGGAAAATTTATTTTTTTTTTATTTTTAATTACATACAAAAATTCATAATTTGAAAAAAAACATTTGAGAAAAAAAAAAAAAAAAAAAAAAAATTTCAGAAAAAAAAAAAAAAATTGAAAAAAAACAAAATTTGAGAAAAAAAAAAAAAAAAAATTGGAAAAAAAAAAAAAAAAAAAATTTGGAAAAAAAAAAAATTTGGAAAAACAAAAATAATTTTTTCTTAAATTACAGAAAAAATAATAATAATTTGAAAAAAAAAAAATTTCAGAAAAAAAACAAAAAAAATTTCGAAAAAAAAAAAAAAAATTTGAACGAAAAACTTTCAGAAAAAAAAAAAAAAAATTTGAGAAAAAAAAAAAAAAAAAAAATTTGGAAAAAAAAAAATTTGGAAAAAAAAAAAAAAATTTGGAAAAAAAAAAATAAAAATTTGGAAAAAAAAAAATTTTTTTTTTTAATTAAAAAAAAAAAAATAATTTGGAAAAAAAACATTTTTTTTTTAAATTACACAAAAAAAAAAAATTTGAAAAAAAAACTTTCAGAAAAAAAAAAAAAAATTTGAGAAAAAAAAACAAAAAAAAAATTTGAAAAAAAAAAAAATTTGGAAAAAAAAAAAATTGGAAAAAAAACAAAACAAAAATTTGGGAAAAAAAAGTTGAGAAAAAAAAAAAATTTGAAAAAAAAAAAAAAAAAATTTTTAATTTGAGAAAAACAAACAAAAAAAAATTTGAAAAAAAAAACAAAAATTTGGAAAAAAAAAAATTGGAAAAAAAACAAAAAAAAAATTTGGGAAAAAAAAGTTGAGAAAAAAAAAAAATTTGAAAAAAAAAAAAAAAAACCTTTGACTTGAGAAAAAAAAATTTGGAAAAAAAAAAAAAAAAAATTTCAGAAAAAAAAAAAAAATTTGAGAAAAAAAAAAAAAAAAATTTCAGAAAAAAAAACAAAAATTTGAAAAAAAACAAAATTTGAGAAAAAAAAACAAAAAAAAATTTGGAAAAAAAAAAAATTTGAATAAAAGCAAAATTTGAGAAAGAAAACGAAAAAAAAATTTGAGAAAAAAAAACAAAAAAAAAAAAATTTGGAAAAAAAAAAAAATTGAAAAAAAAAAAAATTCGAAAAAAACCAAATGTTGAGAAAGAAAAAAAAAAATTTGAAAAAAAAACAAAAAAAAAATTTGGAAAATTTATTTTTTTTTTATTTTTAATTACATACAAAAATTCATAATTTGAAAAAAAAACATTTGAGAAAAAAAAAAAAAAAAAAAAAATTTCAGAAAAAAAAAAAAAAATTGAAAAAAAAAAAAAAAATTTGAGAAAAAACAAAAAAAAAAAAAATTGGAAAAAAAAAAAAAAAAAAATTTGAAAAAAAAAAAATTTGAGAAAAAAAAACAAAAAAAAAAAATTTTTTTAATTAAAAAAAAAAAAAAAAAATTTGAAAAAAAACAAAATTGGGGAAAAAAAAAAAAAAAAAAAAAATTTGGAAAAAAAAAAAAATTAGGAAAACAACAAAAATTTGAATAAAACCAAAATTTGAGAAAGAAAACGAAAAAAAACAAAAATTTGGAAAAAAAAAAAAAAAAAATTTGAAAAAAAAAAATTTTTTTTTAATTAAAAAAAAAAAAAAAAATTTGAAAAAAAAAAAAATTTGAGAAAAAAAAACAAAAAAAACATTCGGAAAAAAAAAAAAAAAAAAATTTGGAAAAAAAAAAATTTTTTTTTAATTAAAAAAAAAAAAAAATTTGAAAAAAAAAACAGTTGAGAAAAAAAAAAAAAAAAATTGGAAAAAAAAAAAAAAAAAATTTCAGAAAAAAAAAAAAAATTGAAAAAAAACAAAATTTGAGAAAAAAAAAAAAAAAAAAATTGGAAAAAAAAAAAAAAAAAAAAAATTTGGAAAAAAAAAAAATTTGGAAAAAAAAAAAAATTTGGAAATTTTTTTTTTTTCTTAAATTACAGAAAAAATAATAATAATTTGATAAAAAAAAAATTTGAAAAAAACAACAAAAAAAAATTTGAAAAAAAAAAAAAAAAATTTGGAAAAAAAAACATTTTTTTTTCAAATTACACAAAAAAAAAATTTGAAAAAAAAACTTTCAGAAAAAAAAAAAAAAATTTGAGAAAAAAAAACAAAAAAAAAATTTGGAAAAAAAAAAAATTTGGAAAAAAAAAAAAAAAATTTGGAAAAAAAAAAATAAAAATTTGGAAAAAAAAAAAATTTTTTTTTTAATTAAAAAAAAAATAATAATTTGGAAAAAAAACATTTTTTTTTTAAATTACACAAAAAAAAAAATTTGAAAAAAAAACTTTCAGAAAAAAAAAAAAAAAATTTGAGAAAAAAAAACAAAAAAAAAATTTGAAAAAAAAAAAAAATTTTGGAAAAAAAAAAAATTGGAAAAAAAACAAAAAAAAAATTTGGGAAAAAAAAGTTGAGAAAAAAAAAAAATTTGAAAAAAAAAAAAAAAAAAATTTTAATTTGAGAAAAACAAACAAAAAAAAATTTGAAAAAAAAAAAAAAAATTTGGAAAAAAAAAAATTGGAAAAAAAAAAAAAAAAAAATTTGGGAAAAAAAAGTTGAGAAAAAAAAAAAATTTGAAAAAAAAAAAAAAAAACCTTTAATTTGAGAAAAAAAAATTTGGAAAAAAAAAAAAAAAAAATTTCAGAAAAAAAAAAAAATTTGAGAAAAAAAAAAAAAAAAATTTCAGAAAAAAAAACAAAAATTTGAAAAAAAACAAAATTTGAGAAAAAAAAACAAAAAAAAATTTGGAAAAAAAAAAAATTTGAATAAAACCAAAATTTGAGAAAGAAAACGAAAAAAAAATTTGAGAAAAAAAAACAAAAAAAAAAAAATTTGGAAAAAAAAAAAATTGAAAAAAAAAAAAATTCGAAAAAAACCAAATGTTGAGAAAGAAAAAAAAAAATTTGAAAAAAAAACAAAAAAAAAATTTGGAAAATTTATTTTTTTTTTATTTTTAATTACATACAAAAATTCATAATTTGAAAAAAAAACATTTGAGAAAAAAAAAAAAAAAAAAAAAAATTTCAGAAAAAAAAAAAAAAATTGAAAAAAAAAAAAAAAATTTCAGAAAAAACAAAAAAAAAAAAAATTGGAAAAAAAAAAAAAAAAAAAAATTTGGAAAAACAAAAAAAAATTTGGAAAATTTGTTTTTTTTTCTTAAATTACAGAAAAAATAATAATAATTTGAAAAAAAAAAATTTCAGAAAAAAAACAACAAACAAAATTTCAAAAAAAAAAAAAAATTTGAACGCAAACAAAATTTGAGAAAAAAAAACAAAAAAAACATTCGGAAAAAAAAAAAAAAAAAAATTTGGAAAAAAAAAAAATTTTTTTTTAATTAAAAAAAAAAAAAAATTTGAAAAAAAAAAAATTTGAGAAAAAAAAACAAAAAAAAAAAATTTTTTTAATTAAAAAAAAAAAAAAAAAATTTGAAAAAAAAAAAAATTTGGAAAACAAAAAAAATTTGAATAAAACCAAAATTTGAGAAAGAAAACGAAAAAAAAACAAAAATTTGGAAAAAAAAAAAAAAAAAATTTGAAAAAAAAAAATTTTTTTTTAATTAAAAAAAAAAAAAAAAATTTGAAAAAAAAAAAAATTTGAGAAAAAAAAAACAAAAAAAACATTCGGAAAAAAAAAAAAAAAAAATTTGGAAAAAAAAAAATTTTTTTTTAATTAAAAAAAAAAAAAAATTTGAAAAAAAAACAGTTGAGAAAAAAAAAAAAAAAAAATTGGAAAAAAAAAAAAAAAAAATTTCAGAAAAAAAAAAAAAATTGAAAAAAAACAAAATTTGAGAAAAAAAAAAAAAAAAAAATTGGAAAAAAAAAAAAAAAAAAAAAATTTGGAAAAAAAAAAAATTTGGAAAAACAAAAAAAAAATTTGGAAATTTTTTTTTTTTCTTAAATTACAGAAAAAATAATAATAATTTGAAAAAAAAAAAAATTTGAAAAAAAAAAAAAAAAAAATTTCAGAAAAAAAAACAACGAAAAAAATTTCGAAAAAATAAAAAAAAATTTGAACGAAAAACTTTCAGAAAAAAAAAAAAAATTTGAAAAAAAACAAAATTTGAGAAAAAAAAAAAAAAAAAAAAAAATTTGGAAAAAAAAAAAAAAAATTTGGAAAAACAAAAAAAAAATTTGGAAAAATTTTTTTTTTTCTTAAATTACAGAAAAAATAATAATAATTTGAAAAAAAAAAAAAAATTTCAGAAAAAAAAAAAAAAATTTGAGAAAAAAAAACAAAAAAAAAATTTGGAAAAAAAAAAATTTGGAAAAAAAAAAAAAAATTTGGAAAAAAAAAAATAAAAATTTGGAAAAAAAAAAAAATTTTTTTTTAATTAAAAAAAAAATAATAATTTGGAAAAAAACACTTTCCTTTTAAATTACACAAAAAAAAAATTTGAAAAAAAAACTTTCAGAAAAAAAAAAAAAAAATTTGAGAAAAAAAAACAAAACAAAAATTTGAAAAAAAAAAAAAAATTTGTTTAATTAAAAACAAAAAAAAAAATTGGAAAAAAAAAAAAAAAAAATTTGGAAAAAAAAAAAAAAATTTGGAAAAAAAAAAAAAATTTGAATAAAACCAAAATTTGAGAAAGAAAACGAAAAAAAAAAAAAATTTGGAAAAAAAAAAAAAAAAAAATTTGGAAAAAAAATTTTTTTTTTTAAATTACAGAAAAAAAATAATAATTTGAAAAAAAAAATTTGAGAACAAAAAAAAATTTCAGAAAAAACAAAAAAAATTTGAAAAAAACAAAATTTGAGAAAAAAAAACAAAAAAAAAATTTGGAAAAAAACAAAAAAAAAAAATTTGGAAAAAAAAAAAAAATTAAAAAAAAAAAAAAAAAATTGGAAAAAAAAAAAAAAAAAAAATTTGGAAATTTTTTTTTTTTTTTTAAATTACAGAAAAAAAAAAAAATTTGAAAAAAACAAAATTTGAGAAAAAAAAACAACAAAAAAAATTTCGAAAAAAAAAAAAAAAATTTGAACGAAAAACTTTTAGAAAAAAAAAAAAAAATTTGAAAAAAAACAAAATTTGAGAAAAAAAAAAAAAAAAACAAAATTTGGAAATTTTTTTTTTTGGAAATTTGGAAATTACAGAAAAAAAATAATAATTTGAAAAAAAAAATTTGAGAAAAAAAAAAACAAAAAAATTTCAGAAAAAAAAAAAAAAATTTGAAAAAAACAAAATTTGAGAAAAAAAACAAAAAAAAAAATTTGGAAAAAAAAAAAAAAAATTTGGAAAAAAAAAAAAAAAAAAAATTTGGAAAAAAAAAAAAAAAAAAAATTTAAAAAAAAAACAAAATTTGAGAAAAAAAAACAAAAAAAACATTCGGAAAAAAAAAAAAAAAAAAATTTGGAAAAAAAAAAAAAAAAATTTCAGAAAAAAAAAAAAAATTGAAAAAAAACAAAATTTGAGAAAAAAAAACAAAAAAAACATTCGGAAAAAAAAAAAAAAAAAAATTTGGAAAAAAAACAAAAAAAAAAAAATTTGGAAAAAAAAATTTTTTTTTTTTAAATTACAGTAAAAAAAAATAATAATTGAAAAAAAAAAATTTGAGAAAAAAAAAAAAAAAAAAAAATTTAAAAAAAAAAATTTCAGAAAAAAAAAATTTGAAAAAAAAAATTTCAGAAAAAAAAAAATTTGAAAAAAAGAAACAAAAAATTTGGAAAAAAAAAAAAATTGGAAAAAAAAAAAATTAAAAAAAAAAAAAAAAAATTTGAAAAAAAAAAAATTTGAGAAAAAAAAACGAATAAAAAAAATTTGGAAAAAAAAAAAAAAAATTTGGAAAAAAAACATTTTTTTTTTTAAATTACAGAAAAAAAATAATAATTTGAAAAAAAAAAAAAAAAAATTTGAATAAAACCAAAATTTGAGAAAGAAAACGAAAAAAAACAAAAATTTGGAAAAAAAAAAAAAAAAAAAATTTGGAAAAAAAATTTTTTTTTTTTTTAAATTACAGTAAAAAAAAATAATAATTTGAAAAAAAAAATTTGAGAAAAAAAAAAAAAAAAAAAAAATTTGAAAAAAAAAATTTCAGAAAAAAAAAAATTTGAAAAAAAAAATTTCAGAAAAAAAAAAAAAATTTGAAAAAAAAAACAAAATTTGAGAAAAAAAAATAAAAAAAAAAAATTTGGAAAAAAAAAAAAAAAATTTCAGAAAAAAAAAAAAAAAAATTTCAGAAAAAAAAACAAAAATTTGAAAAAAAAAAAAATTTGAGAAAAAAAAACAAAAAAAAATTTGGAAAAAAAAACAAAAAAAAAAATTGGAAAAAAGAAAAAAAAAATTTGGAAAAAATAAAAAAAAATTTTTTTAATTAAAAAAAAATAAAAAATTTGAAAAAAACACAATTTGAGAAAAAAAAAAAAAAAAAAAATTTGAATAAAACCAAAATTTGAGAAAGAAAACGAAAAAAAAAACAAAAATTTGGAAAAAAAAAAAAATTTGAAAAAAAAGAAACAAAAAATTTGGAAAAAAAAAAAAAAATTTGGAAAAAAAAAAAATTAAAAAAAAAAAAAAAAATTTGAAAAAAAAAAACTTTGAGAAAAAAAAACGAATAAAAAAAATTTGGAAAAAAAAAAAATTAAAAAAAAAAAAAAAAATTTGAAAAAAAAAAAAATTTGAGAAAAAAAAACGAATAAAAAAAATTTGGAAAAAAAAAAAAAAATTTGGAAAAAAAACATTTTTTTTTTTAAATTACAGAAAAAAAATAATAATTTGAAAAAAAAAAATTTGGAAAAAAAAAAAAAAATTGAAAAAAAAACAAAAAAAAAAATTTGGAAAAAAAAAAAAAAAAAAATTGGAAAAAAAAAAAAAAAAAAAAATTTGGAAAAAAAAAAAATTTGGAAAAACAAAAAAAAAATTTGGATAATTTTTTTTTTTCTTAAATTACAGAAAAAATAATAATAATTTGAAAAAAAAAAAATTTCAGAAAAAAAAACAACAAAAAAAATTTCGAAAAAAAAAAAAAAAATTTGAAAAAAAACAAAATTTGAGAAAAAAAACAAAAAAAAAAAAAATTTGGAAAAAAAAAAAAAAATTTGGAAAAACAAAAAAAAAATTTGGAAAATTTTTTTTTTTTCTTAAATAACAGAAAAAATAGAAATAATTTGAAAAAAAAAATTCAGAAAAAAAAAGAAAATTTGAAAAAAAAAAAATTTCAGAAAAAAAACAACAAAAAAAATTTCGAAAAAAAAAAAAAAGTTTGGAAAAAAAAAAAAAAAATTTTTTTAATTAAAAAAAAAAAAAAAATTTGGAAAAAAAACATTTTTTTTTCAAATTACACAAAAAAAAAAATTTGAAAAAAAAACTTTCAGAAAAAAAAAAAAAAATTGAGACAAAAAAACAAAAAAAAAATTTGGAAAAAAAAAAATTTGGAAAAAAAAAAAAAATTTGAAAAAAAAAAAAAAAATTTGGAAAAAAACAAAAAAAAAATTTGAAAAAAAAAACAAAAAAAAAAAATTTGAAAAAAACCAAATGTTGAGAAAGAAAAAAAAAATTTGGAAAAAAAACAAAAAAAAAATTTGGAAAAAAAAAAAAAAATTAAAAAAAAAAAAAAAAATTTTTTAATTAAAAAAAAAAAAAAAAAATTTGAAAAAAAACAAAATTTAGAAAAAAAAACAAAAAAAAAAAATTTGGAAAAAAAAAAAAAAAATTGAAAAAAAAAAAAAAAAAAATTTGGAAAAAAAAAAAATTTGAATAAAACCAAAATTTGAGAAAGAAAACGAAAAAAAAACAAAAATTTGGAAAAAAAAAAAAATTTGAAAAAAAAGAAACAAAAAATTTGGAAAAAAAAAAAATTAAAAAAAAAAAAAAAAATTTGAAAAAAAAAAAATTTGAGAAAAAAAAACGAATAAAAAAAATTTGGAAAAAAAAAAAAAAAATTTGGAAAAAAAAAAAAAAATTTGGAAAAACAAAAAAAAAATTTGGAAAATTTTTTTTTTTTCTTAAATAACAGAAAAAATAGAAATAATTTGAAAAAAAAAAATTCAGAAAAAAAAAGAAAATTTGAAAAAAAAAAAATTTCAGAAAAAAAACAACAAAAAAAATTTCGAAAAAAAAAAAAAAGTTTGGAAAAAAAAAAAAAAAATTTTTTTAATTAAAAAAAAAAAAAAAATTTGGAAAAAAAACATTTTTTTTTCAAATTACACAAAAAAAAAAATTTGAAAAAAAAACTTTCAGAAAAAAAAAAAAAATTTGAGACAAAAAAACAAAAAAAAAATTTGGAAAAAAAAAAAAATTGAAAAAAAAAAAAAATTTGAAAAAAACCAAATGTTGAGAAAGAAAAAAAAAATTTGGAAAAAAAACAAAAAAAAAATTTGGAAAATTTATTTTTTTTTATTTTTAATTACATACAAAAATTCATAATTTGAAAAAAAAACATTTGAGAAAAAAAAAAAAAAAAAAATTTCAGAAAAAAAAAAAAAATTGAAAAAAAAACAAAATTTGAGAAAAAAAAAAAAAAAAAAATTGGAAAAAAAAAAAAAAAAAAAAAAATTTGGAAAAACAAAAAAAAAGTTGGAAAATTTTTTTTTTTTCTTAAATTACAGAAAAAATAATAATAATTTGAAAAAAAAAAAAAATTTGAAAAAAAAAAAAAAAAAAATTTCAGAAAAAAAAACAACAAAAGAAATTTCGAAAAAAAAAAAAAATTTGAACGAAAAACTTTCAGAAAAAAAAAATAAAATTTGAAAAAAAACAAAAATTTGAGAAAAAAAAAAAAAAAAAAAAAATTTGGAAAAACAAAAAAAAAATTTGGAAAATTTTTTTTTTTTCTTAAATTACAGAAAAAATAATAATAATTTGAAAAAAAAAAATTTGAAATAAAAAAAAAAAAAAAAATTCCAGAAAAAAAAAAAAATTTGAAAAAAAAACTTTCAGAAAAAAAAAAAAAAATTTGAGAAAAAAAAACAAAAAAAAAATGTGGAAAAAAAAAAAATTTGGAAAAAAAAAAAAAAAAAATTTGGAAAATTTTTTTTTTTTTTTAAATTACAGAAAAAAAATAATAATTTGAAAAAAAAAATTTGAGAAAAAAAAAAAATAAAAAAATTTCAGAAAAAAAAAAAAAAATTTGAAAAAAACAAAATTTGAGAAAAAAAAACGAATAAAAAAAATTTGGAAAAAAAAAAAAAAAATTTGGAAAAAAAACATTTTTTTTTTTTAAATTACAGAAAAAAAATAATAATTTGAAAACAAAAAATTTGAGAAAAAAAAAAAAAAAAATTTGGAAAAAAAAAAAAATTTGAATAAAACCAAAATTTGAGAAAGAAAACGAGAAAAAACAAAAATTTGGAAAAAAAAAATTTGGAAAAAAAAAAAAAAAAAAAAAATTTGAAAAAAAAAATTTGAAAAAAAAAATTTCAGAAAAAAAAAAATTTGAAAAAAAAAATTTCAGAAAAAAAAAAAAATTAAAAAAAAAACAAAATTTGAGAAAAAAAAATAAAAAAAAAAAAATTTGGAAAAAAAAAAAAAAAAAATTTCAGAAAAAAAAACAAAATTTAAGAAAAAAAAAAAAAAAAATTTCAGAAAAAAAAAAAAAAATTTGAAAAAAAACAAAATTTGAGAAAAAAAAACAAAAAAAAATTTGGAAAAAAAAAAAAAATTTGGAAAAAAAAAATAAAAAAAAAATTGGAAAAAAGAGAAAAAAAATTTGGAAAAAATGAAAAAAAATTTTTTTAATTAAAAAAAAAAAAAAAAATTTGAGAAAAAAAAAGAAAAAAAAAATTTGGAAAAAAAAAAAAAAAAATTTGAATAAAACCAAAATTTGAGAAAGAAAACGAAAAAAAAACAAAAATTTGGAAAAAAAAAAAAAAAAAAAATTTGGAAAAAAAATTTTTTTTTTTTAAATTACAGAAAAAAAATAATAATTTGAAAAAAAAAATTTGAGAAAAAAAAAAAACAAAAAAATTTCAGAAAAAACAAAAAAAATTTGAAAAAAACAAAATTTGAGAAAAAAAAACAAAAAAAAAAATTTGGAAAAAAACAAAAAAAAAAAATTTGGAAAAAAAAAAAAAATTAAAAAAAAAAAAAAAAAATTGGAAAAAAAAAAAAAAAAAAAAATTTGAAAAAAAAAAAAAAAAAAAATTCAGAAAAAAAAACAACAAAAAAAATTTCGAAAAACAAAAAAAAAATTTGAACGAAAAACTTTTAGAAAAAAAAAAAAAAATTTGAAAAAAAACAAAATTTGAGAAAAAAAAAAAAAAAAACAAAATTTGGAAAATTTTTTTTTTTTCTTAAATTACAGAAAAAATAATAATAATTTGAAAAAAAAAAAATTTGAAAAAAAAAAAAAAAAAAAATTTCAGAAAAAAAACAAAATTTGAAAAAAAAACTTTCAGAAAAAAAAAAAAAATTTGAGAAAAAAAAACAAAAAAAAAATTTGGAAAAAAAAAAATAAAAATTTGGAAAAAAAAAAAAATTTTTTTTTAATTAAAAAAAAAAAAAAAATTTGGAAATTTTTTTTTTTGGAAATTTGGAAATTACAGAAAAAAAATAATAATTTGAAAAAAAAAATTTGAGAAAAAAAAAAACAAAAAAATTTCAGAAAAAAAAAAAAAAATTTGAAAAAAACAAAATTTGAGAAAAAAAACAAAAAAAAAAAAATTTGGAAAAAAAAAAAAAAAATTTGGAAAAAAAAAAAAAAAAAAAAATTTGGAAAAAAAAAAAAAAAATTTGGAAAAAAAACATTTTTTTTTTTTAAATTACAGAAAAAAAATAATAATTTGAAAACAAAAAATTTGAGAAAAAAAAAAAAAAAAATTTGGAAAAAAAAAAAAATTTGAATAAAACCAAAATTTGAGAAAGAAAACGAGAAAAAACAAAAATTTGGAAAAAAAAAATTTGGAAAAAAAAAAAAAAAAAAAAAATTTGAAAAAAAAAATTTGAAAAAAAAAATTTCAGAAAAAAAAAAATTTGAAAAAAAAAATTTCAGAAAAAAAAAAAAATTAAAAAAAAAACAAAATTTGAGAAAAAAAAATAAAAAAAAAAAAATTTGGAAAAAAAAAAAAAAAAAATTTCAGAAAAAAAAACAAAATTTAAGAAAAAAAAAAAAAAAAATTTCAGAAAAAAAAAAAAAAATTTGAAAAAAAACAAAATTTGAGAAAAAAAAACAAAAAAAAATTTGGAAAAAAAAAAAAAATTTGGAAAAAAAAAATAAAAAAAAAATTGGAAAAAAGAGAAAAAAAATTTGGAAAAAATGAAAAAAAATTTTTTTAATTAAAAAAAAAAAAAAAAATTTGAGAAAAAAAAAGAAAAAAAAAATTTGGAAAAAAAAAAAAAAAAATTTGAATAAAACCAAAATTTGAGAAAGAAAACGAAAAAAAAACAAAAATTTGGAAAAAAAAAAAAAAAAAAAATTTGGAAAAAAAATTTTTTTTTTTTAAATTACAGAAAAAAAATAATAATTTGAAAAAAAAAATTTGAGAAAAAAAAAAAACAAAAAAATTTCAGAAAAAACAAAAAAAATTTGAAAAAAACAAAATTTGAGAAAAAAAAACAAAAAAAAAAATTTGGAAAAAAACAAAAAAAAAAAATTTGGAAAAAAAAAAAAAATTAAAAAAAAAAAAAAAAAATTGGAAAAAAAAAAAAAAAAAAAAATTTGAAAAAAAAAAAAAAAAAAAATTCAGAAAAAAAAACAACAAAAAAAATTTCGAAAAACAAAAAAAAAATTTGAACGAAAAACTTTTAGAAAAAAAAAAAAAAATTTGAAAAAAAACAAAATTTGAGAAAAAAAAAAAAAAAAACAAAATTTGGAAAATTTTTTTTTTTTCTTAAATTACAGAAAAAATAATAATAATTTGAAAAAAAAAAAATTTGAAAAAAAAAAAAAAAAAAAATTTCAGAAAAAAAACAAAATTTGAAAAAAAAACTTTCAGAAAAAAAAAAAAAATTTGAGAAAAAAAAACAAAAAAAAAATTTGGAAAAAAAAAAATAAAAATTTGGAAAAAAAAAAAAATTTTTTTTTAATTAAAAAAAAAAAAAAAATTTGGAAATTTTTTTTTTTGGAAATTTGGAAATTACAGAAAAAAAATAATAATTTGAAAAAAAAAATTTGAGAAAAAAAAAAACAAAAAAATTTCAGAAAAAAAAAAAAAAATTTGAAAAAAACAAAATTTGAGAAAAAAAACAAAAAAAAAAAAATTTGGAAAAAAAAAAAAAAAATTTGGAAAAAAAAAAAAAAAAAAAAATTTGGAAAAAAAAAAAAAAAAAAATTTTTAATTAAAAAAAAAAAAAAAAATTTGAAAAAAAACAAAATTTGAGAAAAAAAAAAAAAAAAAAATTGGAAAAAAAAAAAAAAAAAAAATTTGAAAAAAAAAAAAAATTTTTTTAATTGAAAAAAAAAAAAAAAATTTGAAAAAAAACAAAATTTGAGAAAAAAAAACAAAAAAAACATTCGGAAAAAAAAAAAAAAAAAAATTTGGAAAAAAAAAAAAAAAAAAAAATTTGGAAAAAAAATTTTTTTTTTTTTTAAATTACAGTAAAAAAAAATAATAATTTGAAAAAAAAAAATTTGAGAAAAAAAAACGAATAAAAAAAATTTGGAAAAAAAAAAAAAAATTTGGAAAAAAAACATTTTTTTTTTAAATTACAGAAAAAAAATAATAATTTGAAAAAAAAAACTTGAGAAAAAAAAAAAAAAAAAATTTGAATAAAACCAAAATTTGAGAAAGAAAACGAAAAAAAACAAAAATTTGGAAAAAATAAAAAAAAAAAATTTGGAAAAAAAAAAAAAAAATTTCAGAAAAAAAAAAAAAAAAATTTCAGAAAAAAAAACAAAAATTTGAAAAAAAAAAAATTTGAGAAAAAAAAACAAAAAAAAATTTGGAAAAAAAAAAAAAAATTTGGAAAAAAAAAAAATTAAAAAAAAAAAAAAATTTGAAAAAAAAAAAAATTTGAGAAAAAAAAACGAATAAAAAAAATTTGGAAAAAAAAAAAAAAAATTTGGAAAAAAAACATTTTTTTTTTTTAAATTACAGAAAAAAAATAATAATTTGAAAAAAAAAAATTTGAGAAAAAAAAAAAAAAAATTTGAATAAAACCAAAATTTGAGAAAGAAAACGAAAAAAAAACAAAAATTTGGAAAAAAAAAAAATTTGGAAAAAAAAAAAAAAAAAAATTTGGAAAAAAAAATTTTTTTTTTTTTAAATTACAGTAAAAAAAAATAATAATTTGAAAAAAAAAAATTTGAGAAAAAAAAAAAAAAAAAAAAAATTTGAAAAAAAAAATTTCAGAAAAAAAAAAATTTGAAAAAAAAGAAACAAAAAATTTGGAAAAAAAAAAAAAAATTTGGAAAAAAAAAAAATTAAAAAAAAAAAAAAAAATTTGAAAAAAAAAAACTTTGAGAAAAAAAAACGAATAAAAAAAATTTGGAAAAAAAAAAAATTAAAAAAAAAAAAAAAAATTTGAAAAAAAAAAACTTTGAGAAAAAAAAACGAATAAAAAAAATTTGGAAAAAAAAAAAATTAAAAAAAAAAAAAAAAATTTGAAAAAAAAAACTTTGAGAAAAAAAAACGAATAAAAAAAATTTGGAAAAAAAAAAAAAAATTTGGAAAAAAAACATTTTTTTTTTTAAATTACAGAAAAAAAATGATAATTTGAAAAAAAAAAATTTGGAAAAAAAAAAAAAAATTGAAAAAAAAAACAAAATTTGAGAAAAAAAAAAAAAAAAAAATTGGAAAAAAAAAAAAAAAAAAAAATTTGGAAAAAAAAAAAATTTGGAAAATTTTTTTTTTTCTTAAATTACAGAAAAAATAATAATAATTTGAAAAAAAAAAATTTCAGAAAAAAAAACAACAAAAAAAATTTCTAAAAAAAAAAAAAAAATTTGAACGAAAAACTTCCAGAAAAAAAAAAAAAAAATTTGAAAAAAACAAAATTTGAGAAAAAAAACAAAAAAAAAAAAAATTTGGAAAAACAAAAAAAAAATTTGGAAAATTTTTTTTTTTTCTTAAATAACAGAAAAAATAATAATAATTTGAAAAAAAAAAATTTGAAAAAAAAAAAAAAAAAATTCAGAAAAAAAAAGAAAATTTGAAAAAAAAAAAATTTCAGAAAAAAAACAACAAAAAAAATTTCGAAAAAAAAAAAAAAGTTTGGAAAAAAAAAAAAAAATTTTTTTTAATTAAAAAAAAAAAAAAAATTTGGAAAAAAAACATTTTTTTTTCAAATTACACAAAAAAAAAAATTTGAAAAAAAAACTTTCAGAAAAAAAAAAAAATTTGAGACAAAAAAACAAAAAAAAATTTGGAAAAAAAAAATTTGGAAAAAAAAAAAAAATTTGAAAAAAAAAAAAAAAATTTGGAAAAAAACAAAAAAAAAATTTGAAAAAAAAACAAAAAAAAAAAAATTTGGAAAAAAAAAAAAATTGAAAAAAAAAAAAAATTTGAAAAAAACCAAATGTTGAGAAAGAAAAAAAAAATTTGGAAAAAAAACAAAAAAAAAATTTGGAAAATTTATTTTTTTTTTATTTTTAATTACATACAAAAATTCATAATTTGAAAAAAAAACATTTGAGAAAAAAAAAAAAAAAAAATTTCAGAAAAAAAAAAAAAATTGAAAAAAAACAAAATTTGAGAAAAAAAAAAAAAAAAAAATTGGAAAAAAAAAAACAAAAAAAAATTTGGAAAAAAAAAAAAAATTTGGAAAAAAAATAAAAAAAAAATTGGAAAAAAGAAAAAAAAAATTTGGAAAAAATGAAAAAAAAATTTTTTAATTAAAAAAAAAAAAAAAAATTTGGAAAAAAAAAAAATTTGAATAAAACCAAAATTTGAGAAAAAAAAACAAAAAAAAATTTGGAAAAAAAAAAAAATTTGGAAAAAAAAAAAAAAAAAAAAAATTGGAAAAAAGAAAAAAAAAATTTGGAAAAAATAAAAAAAAATTTTTTTAATTAAAAAAAAAAAAAAAAATTTGGAAGAAAAAAAAAAAAAATTTGGAAAAAAAAAAAAAATTGAATAAAACGAAAATTTGAGAAAGAAAACGAAAAAAAAACAAAAATTTGGAAAAAAAAAAAAATTTGAAACAAAAAAAAAAAAATTTGGAAAAAAACAAAAAAAAAATTTGAGAAAAAAAAACAAAAAAAAAAAAATTTGGAAAAAAAAAAAAATTGAAAAAAAAAAAAATTTGAAAAAAACCAAAAAAAAAATTTGGAAAATTTATTTTTTTTTTATTTTTAATTACATACAAAAATTCATAATTTGAAAAAAAAACATTTGAGAAAAAAAAAAAAAAAAAAAAAAAATTTCAGAAAAAAAAAAAAAATTGAAAAAAAAACAAAATTTGAGAAAAAAAAAAAAAAGAAATTGGAAAAAAAAAAAAAAAAAAAAAATTTGGAAAAAAAAAAATTTGGAAAAAAAAAAAAAAAATTTGGAAAAAAAAAAAAAAAAAAAAAATTTAAAAAAAAAAATTTCAGAAAAAAAAAATTTGAAAAAAAAAATTTCAGAAAAAAAAAATTTGAAAAAAAAAATTTCAGAAAAAAAAAAATTTGAAAAAAAGAAACAAAAAATTTGGAAAAAAAAAAAAATTGGAAAAAAAAAAAATTAAAAAAAAAAAAAAAAATTTGAAAAAAAAAAAAATTTGAGAAAAAAAAACGAATAAAAAAAATTTGGAAAAAAAAAAAAAAATTTGGAAAAAAAACATTTTTTTTTTAAATTACAGAAAAAAAATAATAATTTGAAAAAAAAAAACTTGAGAAAAAAAAAAAAAAAAAATTTGAATAAAACCAAAATTTGAGAAAGAAAACGAAAAAAAACAAAAATTTGAAAAAAAAAAAAAAAAAAATTTGGAAAAAAATTTTTTTTTTTTTTAAATTACAGTAAAAAAAAATAATAATTTGAAAAAAAAAATTTGAGAAAAAAAAAAAAAAAAAAAAACATTTGAAAAAAAAAATTTCAGAAAAAAAAAAATTTTAAAAAAAAAATTTCAGAAAAAAAAAAATTTGAAAAAAAAAATTTCAGAAAAAAAAAAAAATTTTAAAAAAAACAAAATTTGAGAAAAAAAAATAAAAAAAAAAAATTTGGAAAAAAAAAAAAAAATTTCAGAAAAAAAAAAAAAAAAATTTGGAAAAAAAAAAAAATTGAAAAAAAAAAAAAATTTGAAAAAAACCAAATGTTGAGAAAGAAAAAAAAAATTTGGAAAAAAAACAAAAAAAAAATTTGGAAAATTTATTTTTTTTTTATTTTTAATTACATACAAAAATTCATAATTTGAAAAAAAAACATTTGAGAAAAAAAAAAAAAAAAAATTTCAGAAAAAAAAAAAAAATTGAAAAAAAACAAAATTTGAGAAAAAAAAAAAAAAAAAAATTGGAAAAAAAAAAAACAAAAAAAAATTTGGAAAAAAAAAAAAAATTTGGAAAAAAAATAAAAAAAAAATTGGAAAAAAGAAAAAAAAAATTTGGAAAAAATGAAAAAAAAATTTTTTAATTAAAAAAAAAAAAAAAAATTTGGAAAAAAAAAAAATTTGAATAAAACCAAAATTTGAGAAAAAAAAACAAAAAAAAATTTGGAAAAAAAAAAAAATTTGGAAAAAAAAAAAAAAAAAAAAAATTGGAAAAAAGAAAAAAAAAATTTGGAAAAAATAAAAAAAAATTTTTTTAATTAAAAAAAAAAAAAAAAATTTGGAAGAAAAAAAAAAAAAATTTGGAAAAAAAAAAAAAATTGAATAAAACCAAAATTTGAGAAAGAAAACGAAAAAAAAACAAAAATTTGGAAAAAAAAAAAAATTTGAAACAAAAAAAAAAAAATTTGGAAAAAAACAAAAAAAAAATTTGAGAAAAAAAAACAAAAAAAAAAAAATTTGGAAAAAAAAAAAAATTGAAAAAAAAAAAAATTTGAAAAAAACCAAAAAAAAAATTTGGAAAATTTATTTTTTTTTTATTTTTAATTACATACAAAAATTCATAATTTGAAAAAAAAACATTTGAGAAAAAAAAAAAAAAAAAAAAAAAATTTCAGAAAAAAAAAAAAAATTGAAAAAAAAACAAAATTTGAGAAAAAAAAAAAAAAGAAATTGGAAAAAAAAAAAAAAAAAAAAAATTTGGAAAAAAAAAAATTTGGAAAAAAAAAAAAAAAATTTGGAAAAAAAAAAAAAAAAAAAAAATTTAAAAAAAAAAATTTCAGAAAAAAAAAATTTGAAAAAAAAAATTTCAGAAAAAAAAAATTTGAAAAAAAAAATTTCAGAAAAAAAAAAATTTGAAAAAAAGAAACAAAAAATTTGGAAAAAAAAAAAAAATTGGAAAAAAAAAAAATTAAAAAAAAAAAAAAAAATTTGAAAAAAAAAAAAATTTGAGAAAAAAAAACGAATAAAAAAAATTTGGAAAAAAAAAAAAAAATTTGGAAAAAAAACATTTTTTTTTTAAATTACAGAAAAAAAATAATAATTTGAAAAAAAAAACTTGAGAAAAAAAAAAAAAAAAAATTTGAATAAAACCAAAATTTGAGAAAGAAAACGAAAAAAAACAAAAATTTGAAAAAAAAAAAAAAAAAAATTTGGAAAAAAATTTTTTTTTTTTTTAAATTACAGTAAAAAAAAATAATAATTTGAAAAAAAAAATTTGAGAAAAAAAAAAAAAAAAAAAAAATTTGAAAAAAAAAATTTCAGAAAAAAAAAAATTTTAAAAAAAAAATTTCAGAAAAAAAAAAATTTGAAAAAAAAAATTTCAGAAAAAAAAAAAAATTTGAAAAAAAACAAAATTTGAGAAAAAAAAACGAATAAAAAAAATTTGGAAAAAAAAAAAAAAAAATTTGGAAAAAAAACATTTTTTTTTTTTAAATTACAGAAAAAAAATAATAATTTGAAAAAAAAAAATTTGAGAAAAAAAAAAAAAAAAATTTGAATAAAACCAAAATTTGAGAAAGAAAACGAAAAAAAAAAAAAAATTTGAGAAAAAAAAAAAAAAAAAAAAAATTTGAAAAAAAAAATTTCAGAAAAAAAAAAATTTGAAAAAAAAGAAACAAAAAATTTGGAAAAAAAAAAAAAAATTTGGAAAAAAAAAAAATTAAAAAAAAAAAAAAAAATTTGAAAAAAAAAACTTTGAGAAAAAAAAACGAATAAAAAAAATTTGGAAAAAAAAAAAATTAAAAAAAAAAAAAAAAATTTGAAAAAAAAAAACTTTGAGAAAAAAAAACGAATAAAAAAAATTTGGAAAAAAAAAAAATTAAAAAAAAAAAAAAAAATTTGAAAAAAAAAACTTTGAGAAAAAAAAACGAATAAAAAAAATTTGGAAAAAAAAAAAAAAATTTGGAAAAAAAACATTTTTTTTTTTAAATTACAGAAAAAAATGATAATTTGAAAAAAAAAAATTTGGAAAAAAAAAAAAAAATTGAAAAAAAAAACAAAATTTGAGAAAAAAAAAAAAAAAAAAATTTGGAAAAAAAAAAAATTTGGAAATTTTTTTTTTTTCTTAAATTACAGAAAAAATAATAATAATTTGAAAAAAAAAAATTTCAGAAAAAAAAACAACAAAAAAAATTTCTAAAAAAAAAAAAAAAATTTGAACGAAAAACTTCCAGAAAAAAAAAAAAAAAATTTGAAAAAAAACAAAATTTGAGAAAAAAAACAAAAAAAAAAAAAATTTGGAAAAAAAAAAAAAAATTTGGAAAAACAAAAAAAAAATTTGGAAAATTTTTTTTTTTCTTAAATAACAGAAAAAATAATAATAATTTGAAAAAAAAAAATTTGAAAAAAAAAAAAAAAAATTCAGAAAAAAAAAGAAAATTTGAAAAAAAAAAAATTTCAGAAAAAAAACAACAAAAAAAATTTGGAAAAAAAAAAAAAGTTTGGAAAAAAAAAAAAAAAATTTTTTTAATTAAAAAAAAAAAAAAAATTTGGAAAAAAAACATTTTTTTTTCAAATTACACAAAAAAAAAAATTTGAAAAAAAAACTTTCAGAAAAAAAAAAAAAATTTGAGACAAAAAAACAAAAAAAAATTTGGAAAAAAAAAATTTGGAAAAAAAAAAAAAATTTGAAAAAAAAAAAAAAAATTTGGAAAAAAACAAAAAAAAAATTTGAAAAAAAAAACAAAAAAAAAAAAATTTGGAAAAAAAAAAAAATTGAAAAAAAAAAAAAATTTGAAAAAAACCAAATGTTGAGAAAGAAAAAAAAAATTTGGAAAAAAAACAAAAAAAAAATTTGGAAAATTTATTTTTTTTTTATTTTTAATTACATACAAAAATTCATAATTTGAAAAAAAAACATTTGAGAAAAAAAAAAAAAAAAAATTTCAGAAAAAAAAAAAAAATTGAAAAAAAAACAAAATTTGAGAAAAAAAAAAAAAAAAAAATTGGAAAAAAAAAAAACAAAAAAAAATTTGGAAAAAAAAAAAAAATTTGGAAAAAAAAATAAAAAAAAAATTGGAAAAAAGAAAAAAAAAATTTGGAAAAAATGAAAAAAAAATTTTTTAATTAAAAAAAAAAAAAAAAATTTGGAAAAAAAAAAAATTTGAATAAAACCAAAATTTGAGAAAAAAAAACAAAAAAAAATTTGGAAAAAAAAAAAAAATTTGGAAAAAAAAAAAAAAAAAAAAAATTGGAAAAAAGAAAAAAAAAATTTGGAAAAAATAAAAAAAAATTTTTTTAATTAAAAAAAAAAAAAAAAATTTGGAAGAAAAAAAAAAAAAAATTGGAAAAAAAAAAAAATTGAATAAAACCAAAATTTGAGAAAGAAAACGAAAAAAAAACAAAAATTTGGAAAAAAAAAAAAATTTGAAACAAAAAAAAAAAAATTTGGAAAAAAACAAAAAAAAAATTTGAGAAAAAAAAACAAAAAAAAAAAAATTTGGAAAAAAAAAAAAATTGAAAAAAAAAAAAATTTGAAAAAAACCAAAAAAAAAATTTGGAAAATTTATTTTTTTTTTATTTTTAATTACATACAAAAATTCATAATTTGAAAAAAAAACATTTGAGAAAAAAAAAAAAAAAAAAAAAAAAATTTCAGAAAAAAAAAAAAAATTGAAAAAAAAACAAAATTTGAGAAAAAAAAAAAAAAGAAATTGGAAAAAAAAAAAAAAAAAAAAAATTTGGAAAAAAAAAAATTTGGAAAAAAAAA
>OX637863.1:31806560-31841560 GCA_951802705.1 Netelia virgata | reverse complement strand
GAAAAAAGAAAAAAAAAATTTGGAAAAAATAAAAAAAAATTTTTTTAATTAAAAAAAAAAAAAAAAATTTGAAAAAAAACAAAATTTGAGAAAAAAAAAAAAAAAAAAATTTGGAAAAAAAAAAAAAAAAATTTGGAAAAAAAAAAAAATTTGAATAAAACCAAAATTTGAGAAAGAAAACGAAAAAAAAACAAAAATTTGGAAAAAAAAAAAAATTTGAAACAAAAAAAAAAAAATTTGGAAAAAAACAAAAAAAAAATTTGAGAAAAAAAAACAAAAAAAAAAAAATTTGGAAAAAAAAAAAAATTGAAAAAAAAAAAAATTTGAAAAAAACCAAATGTTGAGAAAGAAAAAAAAAAATTTGGAAAAAAAACAAAAAAAAAATTTGGAAAATTTATTTTTTTTTTATTTTTAATTACATACAAAAATTCATAATTTGAAAAAAAAACATTTGAGAAAAAAAAAAAAAAAAAAAAAAAAATTTCAGAAAAAAAAAAAAAATTGAAAAAAAAACAAAATTTGAGAAAAAAAAAAAAAGAAATTGGAAAAAAAAAAAAAAAAAAAAATTTGGAAAAAAAAAAATTTCAAAAAAAAAAAAAAAATTTGGAAAAAAAAAAAAAAAATTTTTTTAATTAAAAAAAAAAAAAAAATTTGGAAAAAAAACATTTTTTTTTCAAATTACACAAAAAAAAAATTTGAAAAAAAACTGTCAGAAAAAAAAAAAAAAATTTGAGAAAAAAAAACAAAAAAAAAATTTGGAAAAAAAAAAAAAAAATTTGGAAAAAAAAAAACAAAAATTTGGAAAAAAAAAAAATGTTTTTTTTAATTAAAAAAAAAAAATAATTTGCAAAAAAAACATTTTTTTTTAAATTACACAAAAAAAAATATTTGAAAAAAAAACTTTCAGAAAAAAAAAAAAAAAATTTGAGAAAAAAAAAACAAAAAAAAAATTTGAAAAAAAAAAAAAAAATTTGGAAAAAAAAAAAATTGGAAAAAAAACAAAACAAAAATTTGGGAAAAAAAAGTTGAGAAAAAAAAAAATGTAAAAAAAAAAAAAAAAAAATTTTTAATTTGAGAAAAAAAAATTTGGAAAAAAAAAAAAAAAAAATTTGGAAAAATTTTTTTTTTTTAAAAAAAAGAAACAAAAAATTTGGAAAAAAAAAAAAAATTTGGAAAAAAAAAATTTTTTTTTTCAAATTACACAAAAAAAAATTTGAAAAAAAAACTTTCAGAAAAAAAAAAAAAAAATTGAGAAAAAAAAACAAAAAAAAAATTTGGAAAAAAAAAAAATTTGGAAAAAAAAAAAAAAATTTGGAAAAAAAAAAATTGGAAAAAAAACAAAACAAAAATTTGGGAAAAAAAAGTTGAGAAAACAAAAAATTTGAAAAAAAAAAAAAAAAAAATTTTAATTTGAGAAAAACAAACAAAAAAAAAATTTGAAAAAAAAAAAAAAAATTTGGAAAAAAAAAAAATTGGAAAAATAACAAAAAAAAAATTTGGGAAAAAAAAGTTGAGAAAAACAAAAAATTTGAAAAAAAAAAAAAAAACCTTTAATTTGAGAAAAAAAAATTTGGAAAAAAAAAAAAAAAAAAATTTCGAAAAAAAAAAAAATTGAAAAAAAAAAAATTCGAAAAAAACCAAATGTTGAGAAAGAAAAAAAAAATTTGGAAAAAAAACAAAAAAAAAATTTGGAAAATTTTTTTTTTTTTTATTTTTAATTACATACAAAAATTCATAATTTGAAAAAAAAAACATTTGAGAAAAAAAAAAAAAAAAAAAAAAAATTTCAGAAAAAAAAAAAAAATTGAAAAAAAAACAAAATTTGAGAAAAAACAAAAAAAAAAAAATTGGAAAAAAAAAAAAAAAAAAAAAATTTGGAAAAAAAAAAAATTTCGAAAAAAAAAAAAAAAATTTGGAAAAAAAAAAAATTTCGAAAAAAAAAAAAAAAAATTGGAAAAAAAAAAAAAATTTTTTTTTAATTAAAAAAAAAAAAAAAATTTGGAAAAAAAAAAAATTTGGAAAAAAAAAAAAAAAATTTGGAAAAAAAAAAATAAAAATTTGGAAAAAAAAAAAATTTTTTTTTTAATTAAAAAAAAAAAAAAAAATTTGAAAAAAACAAAATTTGAGAAAAAAAAAGAAAAAAAAAATTTGGAAAAAAAAAAAAAAAAATTTGGAAAAAAAAAAAATTTGAATAAAACCAAAATTTGAGAAAGAAAACGAAAAAAAAAAAAAAATTTGAGAAAAAAAAAAAAAAAAATTTCAGAAAAAAAAAAAAATTTGAAAAAAAAAAAAATTTGAGAAAAAAAAACAAAAAAAAATTTGGAAAAAAAAAAAAAATTTGGAAAAAAAAACAAAAAAAAAAATTGGAAAAAAGAAAAAAAAAATTTGGAAAAAATAAAAAAAAATTTTTTTAATTAAAAAAAAAAAAAAAAAATTTTTTAATTAAAAAAAAAAAAAAAATTTGAAAAAAAACAAAATTTGAGAAAGAAAACGAAAAAAAAAAACAAAAATTTGGAAAAAAAAAAAAATTGAAAAAAAAAAAAATTTGAAAAAAACCAAATGTTGAGAAAGAAAAAAAAAAATTTGGAAAAAAAACAAAAAAAAAATTTGGAAAATTTATTTTTTTTTTATTTTTAATTACATACAAAAATTCATAATTTGAAAAAAAAACATTTGAGAAAAAAAAAAAAAAAAAAAAAAAATTTCAGAAAAAAAAAAAAAATTGAAAAAAAAACAAAATTTGAGAAAAAAAAAAAAAAAAGAAATTGGAAAAAAAAAAAAAAAAAAAAATTTGGAAAAAAAAAAATTTCGAAAAAAAAAAAAAAAAATTGGAAAAAAAAAAAAAAAAATTTTTAATTAAAAAAAAAAAAAAAATTTGGAAAAAAAACATTTTTTTTTCAAATTACACAAAAAAAAAATTTGAAAAAAAAACTTTCAGAAAAAAAAAAAAAAATTTGAGAAAAAAAAACAAAAAAAAAATTTGGAAAAAAAAAAAATTTGGAAAAAAAAAAAATTTGGACAAAAAAAAAAAAAATTTGGAAAAAAAAAAACAAAAATTTGGAAAAAAAAAAAAATTTTTTTTTAATTAAAAAAAAAAAAATAATTTGGAAAAAAAACATTTTTTTTTAAATTACACATAAAAAAATATTTGAAAAAAAAACTTTCAGAAAAAAAAAAAAAAAATTTGAGAAAAAAAAACAAAAAAAAAATTTGAAAAAAAAAAAAATTTGGAAAAAAAAAAATTGGAAAAAAACAAAAAAAAAATTTAAGAAAAAAAAGTTGAGAAAAAAAAAAAATTGGAAAAAAAACAAAAAAAAAATTTGGGAAAAAAAAGTTGAGAAAAAAAAAAAATTTGAAAAAAAAAAAAAAAAAAATTTTAATTTGAGAAAAAAAAACAAAAAAAAAATTTGAAAAAAAAAAAAAAAATTTGGAAAAAAAAAAAATTGGAAAAAAAACAAAACAAAAATTTGGGAAAAAAAAAAATTTGAATAAAACCAAAATTTGAGAAAGAAAACGAAAAAAAAAAAAAAATTTGAGAAAAAAAAAAAAAAAAATTTCAGAAAAAAAAAAAAATTTGAAAAAAAAAAAAATTTGAGAAAAAAAAACAAAAAAAAATTTGGAAAAAAAAAAAAAATTTGGAAAAAAAAACAAAAAAAAAAATTGGAAAAAAGAAAAAAAAAATTTGGAAAAAATAAAAAAAAATTTTTTTAATTAAAAAAAAAAAAAAAAAATTTTTTAATTAAAAAAAAAAAAAAAATTTGAAAAAAAACAAAATTTGAGAAAGAAAACGAAAAAAAAAAACAAAAATTTGGAAAAAAAAAAAAATTGAAAAAAAAAAAAATTTGAAAAAAACCAAATGTTGAGAAAGAAAAAAAAAAATTTGGAAAAAAAACAAAAAAAAAATTTGGAAAATTTATTTTTTTTTTATTTTTAATTACATACAAAAATTCATAATTTGAAAAAAAAACATTTGAGAAAAAAAAAAAAAAAAAAAAAAAATTTCAGAAAAAAAAAAAAAATTGAAAAAAAAACAAAATTTGAGAAAAAAAAAAAAAAAAGAAATTGGAAAAAAAAAAAAAAAAAAAAATTTGGAAAAAAAAAAATTTCGAAAAAAAAAAAAAAAAATTGGAAAAAAAAAAAAAAAAATTTTTAATTAAAAAAAAAAAAAAAATTTGGAAAAAAAACATTTTTTTTTCAAATTACACAAAAAAAAAATTTGAAAAAAAAACTTTCAGAAAAAAAAAAAAAAATTTGAGAAAAAAAAACAAAAAAAAAATTTGGAAAAAAAAAAAATTTGGAAAAAAAAAAAATTTGGACAAAAAAAAAAAAAATTTGGAAAAAAAAAAACAAAAATTTGGAAAAAAAAAAAAATTTTTTTTTAATTAAAAAAAAAAAAATAATTTGGAAAAAAAACATTTTTTTTTAAATTACACATAAAAAAATATTTGAAAAAAAAACTTTCAGAAAAAAAAAAAAAAAATTTGAGAAAAAAAAACAAAAAAAAAATTTGAAAAAAAAAAAAATTTGGAAAAAAAAAAATTGGAAAAAAACAAAAAAAAAATTTAAGAAAAAAAAGTTGAGAAAAAAAAAAAATTGGAAAAAAAACAAAAAAAAAATTTGGGAAAAAAAAGTTGAGAAAAAAAAAAAATTTGAAAAAAAAAAAAAAAAAAATTTTAATTTGAGAAAAAAAAACAAAAAAAAAATTTGAAAAAAAAAAAAAAAATTTGGAAAAAAAAAAAATTGGAAAAAAAACAAAACAAAAATTTGGGAAAAAAAAGTTGAGAAAAAAAAAAATTTGAAAAAAAAAAAAAAAAAAATTTTAATTTGAGAAAAAAAAATTTGGAAAAAAAAAAAAAAAAAATTTGGAAAATTTTTTTTTTTTTAAAAAAAGAAACAAAAAATTTGGAAAAAAAAAAAATTTGGAAAAAAAAATTTTTTTTTTTCAAATTACACAAAAAAAAAATTTGAAAAAAAAACTTTCAGAAAAAAAAAAAAAAAATTGAGAAAAAAAAACAAAAAAAAAATTTGGAAAAAAAAAAATAAAAATTTGGAAAAAAAAAAATTTTTTTTTTAATTAAAAAAAAAATAATAATTTGGAAAAAAAACATTTTTTTTTTAAATTACACAAAAAAAAAAATTTGAAAAAAAACTTTCAGAAAAAAAAAAAAAAATTTGAGAAAAAAAACAAAAAAAAAATTTTTAAAAAAAAAATTTGGAAACAAAAAAAATTGGAAAAAAAACAAAACAAAAATTTGGGAAAAAAAAGTTGAGAAAAAAAAAAAATTTGAAAAAAAAAAAAAAAAAATTTTTAATTTGAGAAAAAAAAACAAAAAAAAAATTTGAAAAAAAAAAAAAAAATTTGGAAAAAAAAAAAATTGGAAAAAAAACAAAACAAAAATTTGGGAAAAAAAAGTTGAGAAAAAAAAAAAATTTGAAAAAAAAAAAAAAAAAAATTTTAATTTGAGAAAAACAAACAAAAAAAAAATTTGAAAAAAAAAAAAAAAATTTGGAAAAAAAAAAATTTGAGAAAAAAAAAGAAAAAAAAAATTTGGAAAAAAAAAAAAAAAAATTTGGAAAAAAAAAAAATTTGAATAAAACCAAAATTTGAGAAAGAAAACGAAAAAAAAAAAAAAAAATTTCAGAAAAAAAAAAAAAAAAATTTCAGAAAAAAAAAAAAAATTTGAAAAAAAACAAAATTTGAGAAAAAAAAACAAAAAAAAATTTGGAAAAAAAAAAAAATTTGGAAAAAAAAACAAAAAAAAAAATTGGAAAAAAGAAAAAAAAAATTTGGAAAAAATAAAAAAAAATTTTTTTAATTAAAAAAAAAAAAAAAAATTTGAAAAAAAACAAAATTTGAGAAAAAAAAAAAAAAAAAAAATTTGGAAAAAAAAAAAAAAAAATTTGGAAAAAAAAAAAAATCTGAATAAAACCAAAATTTGAGAAAGAAAACGAAAAAAAAACAAAAATTTGGAAAAAAAAAAAAATTTGAAACAAAAAAAAAAAAATTTGTAAAAAAACAAAAAAAAAATTTGAGAAAAAAAAACAAAAAAAAAAAAATTTGGAAAAAAAAAAAAATTGAAAAAAAAAAAAATTTGAAAAAAACCAAATGTTGAGAAAGAAAAAAAAAATTTGGAAAAAAAACAAAAAAAAAATTTGGAAAATTTATTTTTTTTTTATTTTTAATTACATACAAAAATTCATAATTTGAAAAAAAAACATTTGAGAAAAAAAAAAAAAAAAAAAAAAAAATTTCAGAAAAAAAAAAAAAATTGAAAAAAAAACAAAATTTGAGAAAAAAAAAAAAAGAAATTGGAAAAAAAAAAAAAAAAAAAAAATTTCGAAAAAAAAAAATTTCGAAAAAAAAAAAAAAATTTGGAAAAAAAAAAAAAAAATTTTTTTAATTAAAAAAAAAAAAAAAATTTGGAAAAAAAACATTTTTTTTTCAAATTACACAAAAAAAAAATTTGAAAAAAAAACTGTCAGAAAAAAAAAAAAAAATTTGAGAAAAAAAAACAAAAAAAAAATTTGGAAAAAAAAAAAATTTGGAAAAAAAAAAAAAAATTTGGAAAAAAAAAAACAAAAAATTGGAAAAAAAAAAATTTTTTTTTTTAATTAAAAAAAAAAGAATAATTTGGAAAAAAAACATTTTTTTTTTAAATTACACAAAAAAAAATATTTGAAAAAAAAACTTTCAGAAAAAAAAAAAAAAAATTTGAGAAAAAAAAACAAAAAAAAAATTTGAAAAAAAAAAAAATTTGGAAAAAAAAAATTGGAAAAAAAACAAAAAAAAAATTTGGGAAAAAAAAGTTGGGAAAAAAAAAAAATTTGAAAAAAAAAAAAAAAAAAATTTTAATTTGAGAAAAAAAAACAAAAAAAAAATTTGAAAAAAAAAAAAAAAATTTGGAAAAAAAAAAAATTGGAAAAAAAACAAAACAAAAATTTGGGAAAAAAAAGTTGAGAAAAAAAAAAATTTAAAAAAAAAAAAAAAAAAATTTTTAATTTGAGAAAAAAAAATTTGGAAAAAAAAAAAAAAAAATTTGGAAAAATTTTTTTTTTTGAAAAAAAAGAAACAAAAAATTTGGAAAAAAAAAAAATTTGGAAAAAAAACATTTTTTTTTCAAATTACACAAAAAAAAAATTAAAAAAAAAAACTTTCAGAAAAAAAAAAAAAAAATTGAGAAAAAAAAACAAAAAAAAAATTTGGAAAAAAAAAAATTTGGAAAAAATAAAATAAAAATTTGGAAAAAAAAAAATTTTTTTTTTTAATTAAAAAAAAAATAATAATTTGGAAAAAAAACATTTTTTTTTTAAATTACACAAAAAAAAAAATTTGAAAAAAAACTTTCAGAAAAAAAAAAAAAAAATTTGAGAAAAAAAAACAAAAAAAAAATTTGAAAAAAAAAAAAAAAATTTGGAAAAAAAAAAAATTGGAAAAAAAACAAAACAAAAATTTGGGAAAAAAAAGTTGAGAAAAAAAAAAAATTTGAAAAAAAAAAAAAAAAAAATTTTAATTTGAGAAAAACAAACAAAAAAAAAATTTGAAAAAAAAAAAAAAAATTTGGAAAAAAAAAAATTTGAGAAAAAAAAAGAAAAAAAAAATTTGGAAAAAAAAAAAAAAAAATTTGGAAAAAAAAAAAATTTGAATAAAACCAAAATTTGAGAAAGAAAACGAAAAAAAAAAAAAAAAATTTCAGAAAAAAAAAAAAAAAAATTTCAGAAAAAAAAAAAAAATTTGAAAAAAAACAAAATTTGAGAAAAAAAAACAAAAAAAAATTTGGAAAAAAAAAAAAATTTGGAAAAAAAAACAAAAAAAAAAATTGGAAAAAAGAAAAAAAAAATTTGGAAAAAATAAAAAAAAATTTTTTTAATTAAAAAAAAAAAAAAAAATTTGAAAAAAAACAAAATTTGAGAAAAAAAAAAAAAAAAAAAATTTGGAAAAAAAAAAAAAAAAATTTGGAAAAAAAAAAAAATCTGAATAAAACCAAAATTTGAGAAAGAAAACGAAAAAAAAACAAAAATTTGGAAAAAAAAAAAAATTTGAAACAAAAAAAAAAAAATTTGTAAAAAAACAAAAAAAAAATTTGAGAAAAAAAAACAAAAAAAAAAAAATTTGGAAAAAAAAAAAAATTGAAAAAAAAAAAAATTTGAAAAAAACCAAATGTTGAGAAAGAAAAAAAAAATTTGGAAAAAAAACAAAAAAAAAATTTGGAAAATTTATTTTTTTTTTATTTTTAATTACATACAAAAATTCATAATTTGAAAAAAAAACATTTGAGAAAAAAAAAAAAAAAAAAAAAAAAATTTCAGAAAAAAAAAAAAAATTGAAAAAAAAACAAAATTTGAGAAAAAAAAAAAAAGAAATTGGAAAAAAAAAAAAAAAAAAAAAATTTGGAAAAAAAAAAATTTCGAAAAAAAAAAAAAAATTTGGAAAAAAAAAAAAAAAATTTTTTTAATTAAAAAAAAAAAAAAAATTTGGAAAAAAAACATTTTTTTTTCAAATTACACAAAAAAAAAATTTGAAAAAAAAACTGTCAGAAAAAAAAAAAAAAATTTGAGAAAAAAAAACAAAAAAAAAATTTGGAAAAAAAAAAAATTTGGAAAAAAAAAAAAAAATTTGGAAAAAAAAAAACAAAAAATTGGAAAAAAAAAAATTTTTTTTTTTAATTAAAAAAAAAAGAATAATTTGGAAAAAAAACATTTTTTTTTTAAATTACACAAAAAAAAATATTTGAAAAAAAAACTTTCAGAAAAAAAAAAAAAAAATTTGAGAAAAAAAAACAAAAAAAAAATTTGAAAAAAAAAAAAATTTGGAAAAAAAAAATTGGAAAAAAAACAAAAAAAAAATTTGGGAAAAAAAAGTTGGGAAAAAAAAAAAATTTGAAAAAAAAAAAAAAAAAAATTTTAATTTGAGAAAAAAAAACAAAAAAAAAATTTGAAAAAAAAAAAAAAAATTTGGAAAAAAAAAAAATTGGAAAAAAAACAAAACAAAAATTTGGGAAAAAAAAGTTGAGAAAAAAAAAAATTTAAAAAAAAAAAAAAAAAAATTTTTAATTTGAGAAAAAAAAATTTGGAAAAAAAAAAAAAAAAATTTGGAAAAATTTTTTTTTTTGAAAAAAAAGAAACAAAAAATTTGGAAAAAAAAAAAATTTGGAAAAAAAACATTTTTTTTTCAAATTACACAAAAAAAAAATTAAAAAAAAAAACTTTCAGAAAAAAAAAAAAAAAATTGAGAAAAAAAAACAAAAAAAAAATTTGGAAAAAAAAAAATTTGGAAAAAATAAAATAAAAATTTGGAAAAAAAAAAATTTTTTTTTTTAATTAAAAAAAAAATAATAATTTGGAAAAAAAACATTTTTTTTTTAAATTACACAAAAAAAAAAATTTGAAAAAAAACTTTCAGAAAAAAAAAAAAAAAATTTGAGAAAAAAAAACAAAAAAAAAATTTGAAAAAAAAAAAATAAAAATTTGGAAAAAAAAAAAATTTTTTTTTTAATTAAAAAAAAAAAAATAATTTGGAAAAAAAACATTTTTTTTTTAAATTACACAAAAAAAAAAATTTGAAAAAAAAACTTTCAGAAAAAAAAAAAAAAATTTGAGAAAAAAAACAAAAAAAAAATTTGAAAAAAAAAAAAATTTGGAAACAAAAAAAATTGGAAAAAAAACAAAACAAAAATTTGGGAAAAAAAAGTTGAGAAAAAAAAAAAAATTTCGAAAAAAAAAAAAAAAAATTGGAAAAAAAAAAAAAAATTTTTTTTAATTAAAAAAAAAAAAAAAATTTGGAAAAAAAAAAAATTTGGAAAAAAAAAAAAAAATTTGGAAAAAAAAAAATAAAAATTTGGAAAAAAAAAAAATTTTTTTTTTAATTAAAAAAAAAAAAAAAAATTTGAAAAAAAAAAAAATTTGAGAAAAAAAAAGAAAAAAAAAATTTGGAAAAAAAAAAAATTTGAATAAAACCAAAATTTGAGAAAGAAAACGAAAAAAAAAAAAAAAATTTCAGAAAAAAAAAAAAAAAAATTTCAGAAAAAAAAAAAAAATTTGAAAAAAAACAAAATTTGAGAAAAAAAAACAAAAAAAAATTTGGAAAAAAAAAAAAAATTTGGAAAAAAAAACAAAAAAAAAAATTGGAAAAAAGAAAAAAAAAATTTGGAAAAAATAAAAAAAAATTTTTTTAATTAAAAAAAAAAAAAAAAATTTGAAAAAAAACAAAATTTGAGAAAAAAAAAAAAAAAAAAATTTGGAAAAAAAAAAAAATTTGAATAAAACCAAAATTTGAGAAAGAAAACGAAAAAAAACAAAAATTTGGAAAAAAAAAAAAATTTGAAACAAAAAAAAAAAAATTTGGAAAAAAACAAAAAAAAAATTTGAGAAAAAAAAACAAAAAAAAAAAAATTCCGGAAAAAAAAAAAAATTGAAAAAAAAAAAAATTTGAAAAAAACCAAATGTTGAGAAAGAAAAAAAAAATTTGGAAAAAAAACAAAAAAAAAATTTGGAAAATTTATTTTTTTTTTATTTTTAATTACATACAAAAATTCATAATTTGAAAAAAAAACATTTGAGAAAAAAAAAAAAAAAAAAAAAAAAATTTCAGAAAAAAAAAAAAAATTGAAAAAAAAACAAAATTTGAGAAAAAAAAAAAAAAGAAATTGGAAAAAAAAAAAAAAAAAAAAAATTTGGAAAAAAAAAAATTTCGAAAAAAAAAAAAAAAATTTGGAAAAAAAAAAAAAATTTTTTTTAATTAAAAAAAAAAAAAAAATTTGGAAAAAAAACATTTTTTTTTCAAATTACACAAAAAAAAAATTTGAAAAAAAAACTTTCAGAAAAAAAAAAAAAAATTTGAGAAAAAAAAACAAAAAAAAAATTTGGAAAAAAAAAAAATTTGGAAAAAAAAAAAATTTGGAAAAAAAAAAAAAAAATTTGGAAAAAAAAAAACAAAAATTTGGAAAAAAAAAAAATTTTTTTTTTAATTAAAAAAAAAAAAATAATTTGGAAAAAAAACATTTTTTTTTAAATTACACAAAAAAAAATATTTGAAAAAAAAACTTTCAGAAAAAAAAAAAAAAAATTTGAGAAAAAAAAACAAAAAAAAAATTTGAAAAAAAAAAAAATTTGGAAAAAAAAAAATTGGAAAAAAAACAAAAAAAAAATTTGGGAAAAAAAAGTTGAGAAAAAAAAAAAATTTGAAAAAAAAAAAAACAAAAATTTTAATTTGAGAAAAAAAAACAAAAAAAAAATTTGAAAAAAAAAAAAAAAATTTGGAAAAAAAAAAAATTGGAAAAAAACAAAACAAAAATTTGGGAAAAAAAAGTTGAGAAAAAAAAAAATTTGAAAAAAAAAAAAAAAAAATTTTTAATTTGAGAAAAACAAACAAAAAAAAAATTTGAAAAAAAAAAAAAAAATTTGGAAAAAAAAAAAATTGGAAAAAAAACAAAAAAAAAATTTGGGAAAAAAAAGTTGAGAAAAAAAAAAAATTTGAAAAAAAAAAAAAAAAACCTTTAATTTGAGAAAAAAAAATTTGTAAGAAAAAAAAAAAAAAAATTTCAGAAAAAAAAAAAAATTTGAGAAAAAAAAAAAAAAAAATTTCAGAAAAAAAAAAAAAAAATTGAAAAAAAACAAAATTTGAGAAAAAAAAACAAAAAAAAATTTGGAAAAAAAAAAAATTTGAATAAAACCAAAATTTGAGAAAGAAAACGAAAAAAAAAAAAATTTGGAAAAAAAAAAAAATTTGAAAAAAAAAAAAAAAATTTGGAAAAAAACAAAAAAAAAATTTGAGAAAAAAAAACAAAAAAAAAAAAATTTGGAAAAAAAAAAAAATTGAAAAAAAAAAAAATTTGAAAAAAACCAAATGTTGAGAAAGAAAAAAAAAATTTGGAAAAAAAACAAAAAAAAAATTTGGAAAATTTATTTTTTTTTTATTTTTAATTACATACAAAAATTCATAATTTGAAAAAAAAACATTTGAGAAAAAAAAAAAAAAAAAAAAAAAAATTTCAGAAAAAAAAAAAAAATTGAAAAAAAAACAAAATTTGAGAAAAAAAAAAAAAAGAAATTGGAAAAAAAAAAAAAAAAAAAAAATTTGGAAAAAAAAAAAAAAAATTTGGAAAAAAAAAAAAAATTTTTTTTAATTAAAAAAAAAAAAAAAATTTGGAAAAAAAACATTTTTTTTTCAAATTACACAAAAAAAAAATTTGAAAAAAAAACTTTCAGAAAAAAAAAAAAAAATTTGAGAAAAAAAAACAAAAAAAAAATTTGGAAAAAAAAAAAATTTGGAAAAAAAAAAAATTTGGAAAAAAAAAAACAAAAATTTGGAAAAAAAAAAAAATTTTTTTTTAATTAAAAAAAAAAAAATAATTTGGAAAAAAAACATTTTTTTTTAAATTACACAAAAAAAAATATTTGAAAAAAAAACTTTCAGAAAAAAAAAAAAAAAATTTGAGAAAAAAAAACAAAAAAAAAATTTGAAAAAAAAAAAAATTTGGAAAAAAAAAAATTGGAAAAAAAACAAAAAAAAAAATTGGGAAAAAAAAGTTGAGAAAAAAAAAAAATTTAAAAAAAAAAAAAAAAAAAATTTTAATTTGAGAAAAAAAAACAAAAAAAAAATTTGAAAAAAAAAAAAAAAATTTGGAAAAAAAAAAAATTGGAAAAAAACAAAACAAAAATTTGGGAAAAAAAAGTTGAGAAAAAAAAAAAATTTGAAAAAAAAAAAAAAAAAATTTTTAATTTGAGAAAAACAAACAAAAAAAAAATTTGAAAAAAAAAAAAAAAATTTGGAAAAAAAAAAAATTGGAAAAAAAACAAAAAAAAAATTTGGGAAAAAAAAGTTGAGAAAAAAAAAAAATTTGAAAAAAAAAAAAAAAAACCTTTAATTTGAGAAAAAAAAATTTGGAAAAAAAAAAAAAAAAAAATTTCAGAAAAAAAAAAAAATTTGAGAAAAAAAAAAAAAAAAATTTCAGAAAAAAAAAAAAAAAATTGAAAAAAAACAAAATTTGAGAAAAAAAAACAAAAAAAAATTTGGAAAAAAAAAAAATTTGAATAAAACCAAAATTTGAGAAAGAAAACGAAAAAAAAAAAAATTTGGAAAAAAAAAAAAATTTGAAAAAAAAAAAAAAAAACAAAAAAAAAATTTGAGAAAAAAAAACAAAAAAAAAAAACAAAAAAAAAAAATTTGGAAAAAAAAAAAAATTGAAAAAAAAAAAAATTCGAAAAAAACCAAATGTTGAGAAAGAAAAAAAAAATTTGGAAAAAAAACAAAAAAAAAATTTGGAAAATTTATTTTTTTTTTATTTTTAATTACATACAAAAATTCATAATTTGAAAAAAAAACATTTGAGAAAAAAAAAAAAAAAAAAAAAAAATTTCAGAAAAAAAAAAAAAATTGAAAAAAAAACAAAATTTGAGAAAAAACAAAAAAAAAAAAATTGGAAAAAAAAAAAAAAAAAAAAAAATTTGGAAAAAAAAAAAATTTCGAAAAAAAAAAAAAAAATTTGGAAAAAAAAAAAATTTCCAAAAAAAAAAAAAAAATTGGAAAAAAAAAAAAAAATTTTTTTTAATTAAAAAAAAAAAAAAAATTTGGAAAAAAAAAAAATTTGGAAAAAAAAAAAAAAATTTGGAAAAAAAAAAATAAAAATTTGGAAAAAAAAA
The DNA here is from genome assembly GCA_951802705.1 of Netelia virgata. Lineage (NCBI taxonomy): Eukaryota > Metazoa > Arthropoda > Insecta > Hymenoptera > Ichneumonidae > Netelia > Netelia virgata. The sequence continues at coordinate 31,827,922 of OX637863.1, read as the reverse complement.
AAATTTTTTTTTTAATTAAAAAAAAAAAAAAAAATTGGAAAAAAAACATTTTTTTTTAAATTACACAAAAAAAAATATTTGAAAAAAAAACTTTCAGAAAAAAAAAAAAAAAATTTGAGAAAAAAAAACAAAAAAAAAATTTGAAAAAAAAAAAAATTTGGAAAAAAAAAAATTGGAAAAAAAACAAAAAAAAAATTTGGGAAAAAAAAGTTGAGAAAAAAAAAAAATTTGAAAAAAAAAAAAAAAAAAATTTTAATTTGAGAAAAAAAAACAAAAAAAAAATTTGAAAAAAAAAAAAAAAATTTGGAAAAAAAAAAAATTGGAAAAAAAACAAAACAAAAATTTGGGAAAAAAAAGTTGAGAAAAAAAAAAATTTGAAAAAAAAAAAAAAAAAATTTTTAATTTGAGAAAACAAAATTTGGAAAAAAAAAAAAAAAAAAATTTGGAAAAATTTTTTTTTTTGAAAAAAAAGAAACAAAAAATTTGGAAAAAAAAACATTTTTTTTTCAAATTACACAAAAAAAAAATTTGAAAAAAAAACTTTCAGAAAAAAAAAAAAAAAATTGAGAAAAAAAAACAAAAAAAAAATTTGGAAAAAAAAAAATTTGGAAAAAAAAAAATAAAAATTTGGAAAAAAAAAAAAAATTTTTTTTAATTAAAAAAAAAATAATAATTTGGAAAAAAAACATTTTTTTTTTAAATTACACAAAAAAAAAATTTGAAAAAAAAACTTTCAGAAAAAAAAAAAAAAATTTGAGAAAAAAAACAAAAAAAAAATTTGAAAAAAAAAAAAATTTGGAAACAAAAAAAATTGGAAAAAAACAGAACAAAAATTTGGGAAAAAAAAGTTGAGAAAAAAAAAAAATTTGAAAAACAAAAAAAAAAAATTTTTAATTTGAGAAAAAAAAACAAAAAAAAAATTTGAAAAAAAAAAAAAAAATTTGGAAAAAAAAAAAATTGGAAAAAAAACAAAACAAAAATTTGGGAAAAAAAAGTTGAGAAAAAAAAAAAATTTGAAAAAAAAAAAAAAAAAAATTTTAATTTGAGAAAAACAAACAAAAAAAAATTTGAAAAAAAAAAAAAAAATTTGGAAAAAAAAAAAATTGGAAAAAAAACAAAAAAAAAATTTGGGAAAAAAAAGTTGAGAAAAAAAAAAAATTTGAAAAAAAAAAAAAAAACCTTTAATTTGAGAAAAAAAAATTTGGAAAAAAAAAAAAAAAAAAATTTCAGAAAAAAAAAAAAATTTGAGAAAAAAAAAAAAAAAAATTTCAGAAAAAAAAAAAAAAATTTGAAAAAAAAAAAAATTTGAGAAAAAAAAACAAAAAAAAAAAAATTTGGAAAAAAAAAAAATTGAAAAAAAAAAAAATTCGAAAAAAACCAAATGTTGAGAAAGAAAAAAAAAATTTGGAAAAAAAACAAAAAAAAAATTTGGAAAATTTATTTTTTTTTTATTTTTAATTACATACAAAAATTCATAATTTGAAAAAAAAACATTTGAGAAAAAAAAAAAAAAAAAAAAAAAATTGGAAAAAAAAAAAAAAAAAAAAATTTGGAAAAAAAAAAAATTTCGAAAAAAAAAAAAAAAATTTGGAAAAAAAAAAAATTTCGAAAAAAAAAAAAAAAAATTGGAAAAAAAAAAAAAATTTTTTTTTAATTAAAAAAAAAAAAAAAATTTGGAAAAAAAAAAATTTGGAAAAAAAAAAAAAAATTTGGAAAAAAAAAAATAAAAATTTGGAAAAAAAAAAAATTTTTTTTTTAATTAAAAAAAAAAAAAAAATTTGAAAAAAAACAAAATTTGAGAAAAAAAAAGAAAAAAAAAATTTGGAAAAAAAAAAAAAAAAATTTGGAAAAAAAAAAATTTGAATAAAACCAAAATTTGAGAAAGAAAACGAAAAAAAAAAAAAAAAATTTCAGAAAAAAAAAAAAAAAAATTTCAGAAAAAAAAAAAAAATTTGAAAAAAAACAAAATTTGAGAAAAAAAAACAAAAAAAAATTTGGAAAAAAAAAAAAAATTTGGAAAAAAAAACAAAAAAAAAAATTGGAAAAAAGAAAAAAAAAATTTGGAAAAAATAAAAAAAAATTTTTTTAATTAAAAAAAAAAAAAAAAATTTGAAAAAAAACAAAATTTGAGAAAAAAAAAAAAAAAAAAAATTTGGAAAAAAAAAAAAAAAAAATTTGGAAAAAAAAAAAAATTTGAATAAAACCAAAATTTGAGAAAGAAAACGAAAAAAAAACAAAAATTTGGAAAAAAAAAAAAATTTGAAACAAAAAAAAAAAAATTTGGAAAAAAACAAAAAAAAAATTTGAGAAAAAAAATCAAAAAAACAAAATTTGGAAAAAAAAAATAAAAATTTGGAAAAAAAAAAAATTTTTTTTTTAATTAAAAAAAAAAAAAAAAATTTGAAAAAAAACAAAATTTGAGAAAAAAAAAGAAAAAAAAAATTTGGAAAAAAAAAAAAAAAAATTTGGAAAAAAAAAAAATTTGAATAAAACCAAAATTTGAGAAAGAAAACGAAAAAAAAAAAAAAAAATTTCAGAAAAAAAAAAAAAAAAATTTCAGAAAAAAAAAAAAAATTTGAAAAAAAACAAAATTTGAGAAAAAAAAACAAAAAAAAATTTGGAAAAAAAAAAAAAATTTGGAAAAAAAACAAAAAAAAAAATTGGAAAAAAGAAAAAAAAAATTTGGAAAAAATAAAAAAAAATTTTTTTAATTAAAAAAAAAAAAAAAAATTTGAAAAAAAACAAAATTTGAGAAAAAAAAAAAAAAAAAAAATTTGGAAAAAAAAAAAAAAAAAATTTGGAAAAAAAAAAAAATTTGAATAAAACCAAAATTTGAGAAAGAAAACGAAAAAAAAACAAAAATTTGGAAAAAAAAAAAAATTTGAAACAAAAAAAAAAAAATTTGGAAAAAAACAAAAAAAAAATTTGAGAAAAAAAATCAAAAAAAAAAAAATTTGGAAAAAAAAAAAATTGAAAAAAAAAAAAATTTGAAAAAAACCAAATGTTGAGAAAGAAAAAAAAAAATTTGGAAAAAAAACAAAAAAAAAATTTGAAAAAAATAAAAAAAAATTTTTTTAATTAAAAAAAAAAAAAAAAATTTGAAAAAAAACAAAATTTGAGAAAAAAAAAAAAAAAAAAAATTTGGAAAAAAAAAAAAAAAAAATTTGGAAAAAAAAAAAAATTTGAATAAAACCAAAATTTGAGAAAGAAAACGAAAAAAAAACAAAAATTTGGAAAAAAAAAAAAATTTTAAACAAAAAAAAAAAAATTTGGAAAAAAACAAAAAAAAAATTTGAGAAAAAAAATCGAAAAAAAAAAAATTTGGAAAAAAAAAAATAAAAATTTGGAAAAAAAAAAAATTTTTTTTTTAATTAAAAAAAAAAAAAAAAATTTGAAAAAAAACAAAATTTGAGAAAAAAAAAGAAAAAAAAAATTTGGAAAAAAAAAAAAAAAAATTTGGAAAAAAAAAAAATTTGAATAAAACCAAAATTTGAGAAAGAAAACGAAAAAAAAAAAAAAAAATTTCAGAAAAAAAAAAAAAAAAATTTCAGAAAAAAAAAAAAAATTTGAAAAAAAACAAAATTTGAGAAAAAAAAACAAAAAAAAATTTGGAAAAAAAAAAAAAATTTGGAAAAAAAAACAAAAAAAAAAATTGGAAAAAAGAAAAAAAAAATTTGGAAAAAATAAAAAAAAATTTTTTTAATTAAAAAAAAAAAAAAAAATTTGGAAAAAAAACATTTTTTTTTCAAATTACACAAAAAAAAAATTTGAAAAAAAAACTTTCAGAAAAAAAAAAAAATTTGAGAAAAAAAAACAAAAAAAAAATTTGGAAAAAAAAAAAATTTGGAAAAAAAAAAAATTTGGAAAAAAAAAAAAAAAATTTGGAAAAAAAAAAACAAAAATTTGGAAAAAAACAAATTTTTTTTTTAATTAAAAAAAAAAAATAATTTGGAAAAAAAACATTTTTTTTTTAAATTACACAAAAAAAAAAATTTGAGAAAAAAAAACAAAAAAAAAAAAATTTGGAAAAAAAAAAAAATTGAAAAAAAAAAAAATTTGAAAAAAACCAAATGTTGAGAAAGAAAAAAAAAAATTTGGAAAAAAAACAAAAAAAAAATTTGGAAAATTTTTTTTTTTTTTATTTTTAATTACATACAAAAATTCATAATTTGAAAAAAAAACATTTGAGAAAAAAAAAAAAAAAAAAAAAAAAATTTCAGAAAAAAAAAAAAAATTGAAAAAAAAAAAAATTTGAGAAAAAAAAAAAAAAAGAAATTGGAAAAAAAAAAAAAAAAAAAAAATTTGGAAAAAAAAAAATTTCGAAAAAAAAAAAAAAAATTTGGAAAAAAAAAAAAAAAATTTTTTTAATTAAAAAAAAAAAAAAAATTTGGAAAAAAAACATTTTTTTTTCAAATTACACAAAAAAAAAATTTGAAAAAAAAACTTTCAGAAAAAAAAAAAAAAATTTGAGAAAAAAAAACAAAAAAAAAATTTGGAAAAAAAAAAAATTTGGAAAAAAAAAAAAAAAATTTGGAAAAAAAAAAACAAAAATTTGGAAAAAAAGAAAAAAAAAATTTGGAAAAAAAACAAAAAAAAAATTTGGAAAATTTATTTTTTTTTTATTTTTAATTACATACAAAAATTCATAATTTGAAAAAAAAACATTTGAGAAAAAAAAAAAAAAAAAAAAAAAATTTCAGAAAAAAAAAAAAAATTGAAAAAAAAACAAAATTTGAGAAAAAACAAAAAAAAAAAAATTGGAAAAAAAAAAAAAAAAAAAAATTTGGAAAAAAAAAAAATTTCGAAAAAAAAAAAAAAAAATTTGGAAAAAAAAAAAATTTCGAAAAAAAAAAAAAAAAATTGGAAAAAAAAAAAAAAATTTTTTTTAATTGAAAAAAAAAAAAAATTTGGAAAAAAAAAAATTTGGAAAAAAAAAAAAAAATTTGGAAAAAAAAAAATAAAAATTTGGAAAAAAAAAAAATTTTTTTTTTAATTAAAAAAAAAAAAAAAAATTTGAAAAAAAACAAAGTTTGAGAAAAAAAAAGAAAAAAAAAATTTGGAAAAAAAAAAAAAAAAATTTGGAAAAAAAAAAAATTTGAATAAAACCAAAATTTGAGAAAGAAAACGAAAAAAAAAAAAAAAAATTTCAGAAAAAAAAAAAAAAAAATTTCAGAAAAAAAAAAAAAATTTGAAAAAAAACAAAATTTGAGAAAAAAAAAGAAAAAAAAAATTTGGAAAAAATAAAAAAAATTTTTTTTAATTAAAAAAAAAAAAAAAAATTTGAAAAAAAACAAAATTTGGGAAAAAAAAAAAAAAAAAAAATTTGGAAAAAAAAAAAATTTGAATAAAACCAAAATTTGAGAAAGAAAACGAAAAAAAAACAAAAATTTGGAAAAAAAAAAAAATTTGAAACAAAAAAAAAAAAATTTGGAAAAAAACAAAAAAAAAATTTGAGAAAAAAAAACAAAAAAAAAAAATTTGGAAAAAAAAAAAAATTGAAAAAAAAAAAAATTTGAAAAAAACCAAATGTTGAGAAAGAAAAAAAAAAATTTGGAAAAAAAACAAAAAAAAAATTTGGAAAATTTTTTTTTTTTTAATTTTTAATTACATACAAAAATTCATAATTTGAAAAAAAAACATTTGAGAAAAAAAAAAAAAAAAAAAAAAAATTTCAGAAAAAAAAAAAAAATTGAAAAAAAAACAAAATTTCAGAAAAAAAAAAAAAGAAATTGGAAAAAAAAAAAAAAAAAAAAAATTTGGAAAAAAAACAAAAAAAAAATTTGGAAAATTTTTTTTTTTTTTATTTTTAATTACATACAAAAATTCATAATTTGAAAAAAAAACATTTGAGAAAAAAAAAAAAAAAAAAAAAAAATTGAAAAAAAAACAAAATTTGAGAAAAAAAAAAAAAAAGAAATTGGAAAAAAAAAAAAAAAAAAAAAATTTGGAAAAAAAAAAATTTCGAAAAAAAAAAAAAAAAATTGGAAAAAAAAAAAAAAAATTTTTTAATTAAAAAAAAAAAAAAAATTTGGAAAAAAAACATTTTTTTTTCAAATTACACAAAAAAAAAATTTGAAAAAAAAACTTTCAGAAAAAAAAAAAAAAATTTGAGAAAAAAAAACAAAAAAAAAATTTGGAAAAAAAAAAAATTTGGAAAAAACAAAATTGGAAAAAAAACAAAAAAAAAATTTGGGAAAAAAAGTTGAGAAAAAAAAAAAATTTGAAAAAAAAAAAAAAAAAAATTTTAATTTGAGAAAAAAAAACAAAAAAAAAATTTGAAAAAAAAAAAAAAAATTTGGAAAAAAAAAAAATTGGAAAAAAAACAAAACAAAAATTTGGGAAAAAAAAGTTGAGAAAAAAAAAAATTTGAAAAAAAAAAAAAAAAAATTTTTAATTTGAGAAAAAAAAATTTGGAAAAAAAAAAAAAAAAAAATTTGGAAAAATTTTTTTTTTGAAAAAAAAGAAACAAAAAATTTGGAAAAAAAAAAATTTTTTTTTCAAATTACACAAAAAAAAAATTTGAAAAAAAAACTTTCAGAAAAAAAAAAAAAATTGAGAAAAAAAAACAAAAAAAAAATTTGGAAAAAAAAAAATTTGGAAAAAAAAAAATAAAAATTTGGAAAAAAAAAAAAATTTTTTTTTAATTAAAAAAAAAATAATAATTTGGAAAAAAAACATTTTTTTTTTAAATTACACAAACAAAAAAATTTGAAAAAAAAACTTTCAGAAAAAAAAAAAAAAAATTTGAGAAAAAAAAACAAAAAAAAAATTTGAAAAAAAAAAAAAAATTTGGAAAAAAAAAAAATTGGAAAAAAAACAAAAAACAAATTTGGGAAAAAAAAGTTGAGAAAAAAAAAAAATTTGAAAAAAAAAAAAAAAAACTTTTTAATTTGAGAAAAACAAACAAAAAAAAAATTTGAAAAAAAAAAAAAAAATTTGGAAAAAAAAAAAATTGGAAAAAAAACAAAAAAAAAATTTGGGAAAAAAAAGTTGAGAAAAAAAAAAAATTTGAAAAAAAAAAAAAAACCTTTAATTTGAGAAAAAAAAATTTGGAAAAAAAAAAAAAAAAAAATTTCAGAAAAAAAAAAAAATTTGAGAAAAAAAAAAAAAAAAATTTCAGAAAAAAAAAAAAAAATTTGAAAAAAAAAAAAATTTGAGAAAAAAAAACAAAAAAAAAAAAATTTGGAAAAAAAAAAAATTGAAAAAAAAAAAAATTCGAAAAAAACCAAATGTTGAGAAAGAAAAAAAAAATTTGGAAAAAAAACAAAAAAAAAATTTGGAAAATTTATTTTTTTTTTATTTTTAATTACATACAAAAATTCATAATTTGAAAAAAAAACATTTGAGAAAAAAAAAAAAAAAAAAAAAAAATTGGAAAAAAAAAAAAAAAAAAAAAATTTGGAAAAAAAAAAAATTTCGAAAAAAAAAAAAAAAATTTGGAAAAAAAAAAAATTTCGAAAAAAAAAAAAAAAAATTGGAAAAAAAAAAAAATTTTTTTTTTAATTAAAAAAAAAAAAAAAATTTGGAAAAAAAAAAATTTGGAAAAAAAAAAAAAAATTTGGAAAAAAAAAAATAAAAATTTGGAAAAAAAAAAAATTTTTTTTTTAATTAAAAAAAAAAAAAAAAATTTGAAAAAAAACAAAATTTGAGAAAAAAAAAGAAAAAAAAAATTTGGAAAAAAAAAAAAAAAAATTTGGAAAAAAAAAAAATTTGAATAAAACCAAAATTTGAGAAAGAAAACGAAAAAAAAAAAAAAAAATTTCAGAAAAAAAAAAAAAAAAATTTCAGAAAAAAAAAAAAAATTTGAAAAAAAACAAAATTTGAGAAAAAAAAACAAAAAAAAATTTGGAAAAAAAAAAAAAATTTGGAAAAAAAAACAAAAAAAAAAATTGGAAAAAAGAAAAAAAAAATTTGGAAAAAATAAAAAAAAAATTTTTTAATTAAAAAAAAAAAAAAAAATTTGAAAAAAAACAAAATTTGAGAAAAAAAAAAAAAAAAAAAATTTGGAAAAAAAAAAAAAAAAAATTTGGAAAAAAAAAAAAATTTGAATAAAACCAAAATTTGAGAAAGAAAACGAAAAAAAAACAAAAATTTGGAAAAAAAAAAAAATTTGAAACAAAAAAAAAAAAATTTGGAAAAAAACAAAAAAAAAATTTGAGAAAAAAAATCAAAAAAAAAAAAATTTGGAAAAAAAAAAATAAAAATTTGGAAAAAAAAAAAATTTTTTTTTTAATTAAAAAAAAAAAAAAAAATTTGAAAAAAAACAAAATTTGAGAAAAAAAAAGAAAAAAAAAATTTGGAAAAAAAAAAAAAAAAATTTGGAAAAAAAAAAAATTTGAATAAAACCAAAATTTGAGAAAGAAAACGAAAAAAAAAAAAAAAAATTTCAGAAAAAAAAAAAAAAAAATTTCAGAAAAAAAAAAAAAATTTGAAAAAAAACAAAATTTGAGAAAAAAAAACAAAAAAAAATTTGGAAAAAAAAAAAAATTTGGAAAAAAAAACAAAAAAAAAAATTGGAAAAAAGAAAAAAAAAATTTGGAAAAAATAAAAAAAAAATTTTTTAATTAAAAAAAAAAAAAAAAATTTGAAAAAAAACAAAATTTGAGAAAAAAAAAAAAAAAAAAAATTTGGAAAAAAAAAAAAAAAAAATTTGGAAAAAAAAAAAAATTTGAATAAAACCAAAATTTGAGAAAGAAAACGAAAAAAAAACAAAAATTTGGAAAAAAAAAAAAATTTGAAACAAAAAAAAAAAAATTTGGAAAAAAACAAAAAAAAAATTTGAGAAAAAAAATCAAAAAAAAAAAAATTTGGAAAAAAAAAAAATTGAAAAAAAAAAAAATTTGAAAAAAACCAAATGTTGAGAAAGAAAAAAAAAAATTTGGAAAAAAAACAAAAAAAAAATTTGAAAAAAATAAAAAAAAATTTTTTTAATTAAAAAAAAAAAAAAAAATTTGAAAAAAAACAAAATTTGAGAAAAAAAAAAAAAAAAAAATTTGGAAAAAAAAAAAAAAAAAATTTGGAAAAAAAAAAAAATTTGAATAAAACCAAAATTTGAGAAAGAAAACGAAAAAAAAACAAAAATTTGGAAAAAAAAAAAAATTTGAAACAAAAAAAAAAAAATTTGGAAAAAAACAAAAAAAAAATTTGAGAAAAAAAATCAAAAAAAAAAAAATTTGGAAAAAAAAAAATAAAAATTTGGAAAAAAAAAAAATTTTTTTTTTAATTAAAAAAAAAAAAAAAAATTTGAAAAAAAACAAAATTTGAGAAAAAAAAAGAAAAAAAAAATTTGGAAAAAAAAAAAAAAAAATTTGGAAAAAAAAAAAATTTGAATAAAACCAAAATTTGAGAAAGAAAACGAAAAAAAAAAAAAAAAATTTCAGAAAAAAAAAAAAAAAAATTTCAGAAAAAAAAAAAAAATTTGAAAAAAAACAAAATTTGAGAAAAAAAAACAAAAAAAAATTTGGAAAAAAAAAAAAAATTTGGAAAAAAAAACAAAAAAAAAAATTGGAAAAAAGAAAAAAAAAATTTGGAAAAAATAAAAAAAAATTTTTTTAATTAAAAAAAAAAAAAAAAATTTGAAAAAAAAAAAAATTTGAGAAAAAAAAAAAAAAAAAAAATTTGGAAAAAAAAAAAAAAAAAATTTGGAAAAAAAAAATATTTGAATAAAACCAAAATTTGAGAAAGAAAACGAAAAAAAAACAAAAATTTGGAAAAAAAAAAAAATTTGAAACAAAAAAAAAAAAATTTGGAAAAAAACAAAAAAAAAATTTGAGAAAAAAAATCAAAAAAAAAAAAATTTGGAAAAAAAAAAAATTGAAAAAAAAAAAAATTTGAAAAAAACCAAATGTTGAGAAAGAAAAAAAAAAATTTGGAAAAAAAACAAAAAAAAAATTTGAAAAAAAAAAAAAAAAATTTTTTTAATTAAAAAAAAAAAAAAAATTTGGAAAAAAAACATTTTTTTTTCAAATTACACAAAAAAAAAATTTGAAAAAAAAACTTTCAGAAAAAAAAAAAAAAATTTGAGAAAAAAAAACAAAAAAAAAATTTGGAAAAAAAAAAAATTTGGAAAAAAAAAAAATTTGGAAAAAAAAAAATTTGGAAAAAAAAAAATAAAATTTGGAAAAAAAAAAACAAAAATTTAGAGAAAAAAAAATTTTTTTTTTTAATTAAAAAAAAAAAAATAATTTGGAAAAAAAACATTTTTTTTTTAAATTACACAAAAAAAAAAATTTGAGAAAAAAAAACAAAAAAAAAAAAATTTGGAAAAATAAAAAAATTGAAAAAAAAAAAAATTTGAAAAAAACCAAATGTTGAGAAAGAAAAAAAAAATTTGGAAAAAAAACAAAAAAAAAATTTGGAAAATTTATTTTTTTTTTATTTTTAATTACATACAAAAATTCATAATTTGAAAAAAAAACATTTGAGAAAAAAAAAAAAAAAAAAAAAAAAATTTCAGAAAAAAAAAAAAAAAAAAAAATTTCAGAAAAAAAAAAAAAATTGAAAAAAAAACAAAATTTGAGAAAAAAAAAAAAAAGAAATTGGAAAAAAAAAAAAAAAAAAAAAATTTGGAAAAAAAAAAATTTCAGAAAAAAAAACAAAATTGAAAAAAAAACAAAATTTGAGAAAAAAAAAAAAAAGAAATTGGAAAAAAAAAAAAAAAAAAAAAATTTGGAAAAAAAAAAATTTCGAAGAAAAAAAAAAAAATTTGGAAAAAAAACATTTTTTTTTCAAATTACACAAAAAAAAAATTTGAAAAAAAAACTTTCAGAAAAAAAAAAAAATTTGAGAAAAAAAACAAAAAAAAAATTTGGAAAAAAAAAAAATTTGGAAAAAAAAAAAATTTGGAAAAAAAAAAAATTTGGAAAAAAAAAAAAAAAATTTGGAAAAAAAAAACAAAAATTTGGAAAAAAAAAAATTTTTTTTTTAATTAAAAAAAAAAAAAAATTTGGAAAAAAAACATTTTTTTTTTAAATTACACAAAAAAAAAAATTTGAGAAAAAAAACAAAAAAAAAAAAATTTGGAAAAAAAAAAAAATTGAAAAAAAAAAAAATTTGAAAAAAACCAAATGTTGAGAAAGAAAAAAAAAAATTTGGAAAAAAAACAAAAAAAAAATTTGGAAAATTTTTTTTTTTTTTATTTTTAATTACATACAAAAATTCATAATTTGAAAAAAAAACATTTGAGAAAAAAAAAAAAAAAAAAAAAAAAATTTCAGAAAAAAAAAAAAAATTGAAAAAAAAAAAAATTTGAGAAAAAAAAAAAAAAAGAAATTGGAAAAAAAAAAAAAAAAAAAAAATTTGGAAAAAAAAAAATTTGGAAAAAAAAAAAAAAAATTTGGAAAAAAAAAAAAAAAATTTTTTTAATTAAAAAAAAAAAAAAAATTTGGAAAAAAAACATTTTTTTTTCAAATTACACAAAAAAAAAATTTGAAAAAAAAACTTTCAGAAAAAAAAAAAAAAATTTGAGAAAAAAAAACAAAAAAAAAATTTGGAAAAAAAAAAAATTTGGAAAAAAAAAAAAAAAATTTGGAAAAAAAAAACAAAAATTTGGAAAAAAAGAAAAAAAAAATTTGGAAAAAAAACAAAAAAAAAATTTGGAAAATTTATTTTTTTTTTATTTTTAATTACATACAAAAATTCATAATTTGAAAAAAAAACATTTGAGAAAAAAAAAAAAAAAAAAAAAAAATTTCAGAAAAAAAAAAAAAATTGAAAAAAAAACAAAATTTGAGAAAAAACAAAAAAAAAAAAATTGGAAAAAAAAAAAAAAAAAAAAAATTTGGAAAAAAAAAAAATTTCGAAAAAAAAAAAAAAAAATTTGGAAAAAAAAAAAATTTCGAAAAAAAAAAAAAAAAATTGGAAAAAAAAAAAAAATTTTTTTTTAATTGAAAAAAAAAAAAATTTGGAAAAAAAAAAATTTGGAAAAAAAAAAAAAAATTTGGAAAAAAAAAAATAAAAATTTGGAAAAAAAAAAAATTTTTTTTTTAATTAAAAAAAAAAAAAAAAATTGAAAAAAAACAAAATTTGAGAAAAAAAAAGAAAAAAAAAATTTGGAAAAAAAAAAAAAAAAATTTGGAAAAAAAAAAAATTTGAATAAAACCAAAATTTGAGAAAGAAAACGAAAAAAAAAAAAAAAAATTTCAGAAAAAAAAAAAAAAAAATTTCAGAAAAAAAAAAAAAATTTGAAAAAAAACAAAATTTGAGAAAAAAAAAGAAAAAAAAAATTTGGAAAAAATAAAAAAAAATTTTTTTAATTAAAAAAAAAAAAAAAAATTTGAAAAAAAACAAAATTTGGGAAAAAAAAAAAAAAAAAAAATTTGGAAAAAAAAAAAATTTGAATAAAACCAAAATTTGAGAAAGAAAACGAAAAAAAAACAAAAATTTGGAAAAAAAAAAAAATTTGAAACAAAAAAAAAAAAATTTGGAAAAAAACAAAAAAAAAATTTGAGAAAAAAAAACAAAAAAAAAAAATTTGGAAAAAAAAAAAAATTGAAAAAAAAAAAAATTTGAAAAAAACCAAATGTTGAGAAAGAAAAAAAAAAATTTGGAAAAAAAACAAAAAAAAAATTTGGAAAATTTTTTTTTTTTTTATTTTTAATTACATACAAAAATTCATAATTTGAAAAAAAAACATTTGAGAAAAAAAAAAAAAAAAAAAAAAAATTTCAGAAAAAAAAAAAAAATTGAAAAAAAAACAAAATTTCAGAAAAAAAAAAAAAAAAAATTGGAAAAAAAAAAAAAAAAAAAAAATTTGGAAAAAAAAAAATTTCAAAAAAAAAAAAAAAAATTTGGAAAAAAAAAAAAAAAATTTTTTTAATTAAAAAAAAAAAAAAAATTTGGAAAAAAAACATTTTTTTTTCAAATTACACAAAAAAAAAATTTGAAAAAAAAACTTTCAGAAAAAAAAAAAAAAATTTGAGAAAAAAAAACAAAAAAAAAATTTGGAAAAAAAAAAAATTTGGAAAAAAAAAAAATTTGGAAAAAAAAAAATTTGGAAAAAAAAAAACAAAAATTTGGAAAAAAAAAAAATTTTTTTTTTAATTAAAAAAAAAAAAATAATTTGGAAAAAAAACATTTTTTTTTTAAATTACACAAAAAAAAAAATTTGAGAAAAAAAAACAAAAAAAAAAAAATTTGGAAAAAAAAAAAAATTGAAAAAAAAAAAAATTTGAAAAAAACCAAATGTTGAGAAAGAAAAAAAAAATTTGGAAAAAAAACAAAAAAAAAATTTGGAAAATTTTTTTTTTTTTTATTTTTAATTACATACAAAAATTCATAATTTGAAAAAAAAACATTTGAGAAAAAAAAAAAAAAAAAAAAAAAAATTTCAGAAAAAAAAAAAAAATTGAAAAAAAAACAAAATTTGAGAAAAAAAAAAAAAAAGAAATTGGAAAAAAAAAAAAAAAAAAAAAATTTGGAAAAAAAAAAATTTCGAAAAAAAAAAAAAAAAATTGGAAAAAAAAAAAAAAATTTTTTTAATTAAAAAAAAAAAAAAAATTTGGAAAAAAAACATTTTTTTTTCAAATTACACAAAAAAAAAATTTGAAAAAAAAACTTTCAGAAAAAAAAAAAAAAATTTGAGAAAAAAAAACAAAAAAAAAATTTGGAAAAAAAAAAAATTTGGAAAAAACAAAATTGGAAAAAAAACAAAAAAAAAATTTGGGAAAAAAAAGTTGAGAAAAAAAAAAAATTTGAAAAAAAAAAAAAAAAAAATTTTAATTTGAGAAAAAAAAACAAAAAAAAAATTTGAAAAAAAAAAAAAAAATTTGGAAAAAAAAAAAATTGGAAAAAAAACAAAACAAAAATTTGGGAAAAAAAGTTGAGAAAAAAAAAAATTTGAAAAAAAAAAAAAAAAAATTTTTAATTTGAGAAAAAAAAATTTGGAAAAAAAAAAAAAAAAAAATTTGGAAAAATTTTTTTTTTGAAAAAAAAGAAACAAAAAATTTGGAAAAAAAAAAAAAATTTGGAAAAAAAAAAATTTTTTTTTCAAATTACACAAAAAAAAAATTTGAAAAAAAAACTTTCAGAAAAAAAAAAAAAATTGAGAAAAAAAAACAAAAAAAAAATTTGGAAAAAAAAAAATAAAAATTTGGAAAAAAAAAAAAATTTTTTTTTAATTAAAAAAAAAATAATAATTTGGAAAAAAAACATTTTTTTTTTAAATTACACAAACAAAAAAATTTGAAAAAAAAACTTTCAGAAAAAAAAAAAAAATTTGAGAAAAAAAAACAAAAAAAAAATTTGAAAAAAAAAAAAAAATTTGGAAAAAAAAAAAATTGGAAAAAAAACAAAAACAAATTTGGGAAAAAAAAGTTGAGAAAAAAAAAAATTTGAAAAAAAAAAAAAAAAACTTTTTAATTTGAGAAAAACAAACAAAAAAAAAATTTGAAAAAAAAAAAAAAAAATTTGGAAAAAAAAAAAAATTGGAAAAAAAACAAAAAAAAAATTTGGGAAAAAAAGTTGAGAAAAAAAAAAAATTTTAATTTGAGAAAAAAAAACAAAAAAAAAATTTGAAAAAAAAAAAAAAAATTTGGAAAAAAAAAAAATTGGAAAAAAAACAAAACAAAAATTTGGGAAAAAAAGTTGAGAAAAAAAAAAATTTGAAAAAAAAAAAAAAAAAAATTTTAATTTGAGAAAAAAAAATTTGGAAAAAAAAAAAAAAAAAATTTGGAAAAATTTTTTTTTTTTTAAAAAAAGAAACAAAAAATTTGGAAAAAAAAAAAAAATTTGGAAAAAAAATTTTTTTTTTTTCAAATTACACAAAAAAAAAATTTGAAAAAAAAACTTTCAGAAAAAAAAAAAAAAAATTGAGAAAAAAAAACAAAAAAAAAATTTGGAAACAAAAAAAATTTGGAAAAAAAAAAATAAAAATTTGGAAAAAAAAAAAATTTTTTTTTTAATTAAAAAAAAAATAATAATTTGGAAAAAAAACATTTTTTTTTTAAATTACACAAAAAAAAAAATTTGAAAAAAAAACTTTCAGAAAAAAAAAAAAAAATTTGAGAAAAAAAACAAAAAAAAAATTTGAAAAAAAAAAAAATTTGGAAACAAAAAAAATTGGAAAAAAAACAAAACAAAAATTTGGGAAAAAAAAGTTGAGAAAAAAAAAAAATTTGAAAAAAAAAAAAAAAAAATTTTTAATTTGAGAAAAAAAAACAAAAAAAAAATTTAAAAAAAAAAAAAAATTTGGAAAAAAAAAAATTGGAAAAAAAACAAAACAAAAATTTGGGAAAAAAAAGTTGAGAAAAAAAAAAAATTTGAAAAAAAAAAAAAAAAAAATTTTTAATTTGAGAAAAACAAACAAAAAAAAATTTGAAAAAAAAAAAAAAAATTTGGAAAAAAAAAAATTGGAAAAAAAACAAAAAAAAAATTTGGGAAAAAAAAGTTGAGAAAAAAAAAAAATTTGAAAAAAAAAAAAAAAAACCTTTAATTTGAGAAAAAAAAATTTGGAAAAAAAAAAAAAAAAAAATTTCAGAAAAAAAAAAAAATTTGAGAAAAAAAAAAAAAAAAATTTCAGAAAAAAAAAAAAAATTTGAAAAAAAACAAAATTTGAGAAAAAAAAACAAAAAAAAATTTGGAAAAAAAAAAAATTTGAATAAAACCAAAATTTGAGAAAGAAAACGAAAAAAAAAAAAATTTGGAAAAAAAAAAAAATTTGAAAAAAAAAAAAAAATTTGGAAAAAAACAAAAAAAAAATTTGAGAAAAAAAAACAAAAAAAAAAAAATTTGGAAAAAAAAAAAATTGAAAAAAAAAAAAATTCGAAAAAAACCAAATGTTGAGAAAGAAAAAAAAATTTGGAAAAAAAACAAAAAAAAAATTTGGAAATTTTTTTTTTTTTTTATTTTTAATTACATACAAAAATTCATAATTTGAAAAAAAAACATTTGAGAAAAAAAAAAAAAAAAAAAAAAATTGGAAAAAAAAAAAAAAAAAAAAAATTTGGAAAAAAAAAAAATTTCGAAAAAAAAAAAAAAATTTGGAAAAAAAAAAATTTCGAAAAAAAAAAAAAAAAATTGGAAAAAAAAAAAAAATTTTTTTTTAATTAAAAAAA
The DNA here is from genome assembly GCA_951802705.1 of Netelia virgata. Classification (NCBI taxonomy): domain Eukaryota; kingdom Metazoa; phylum Arthropoda; class Insecta; order Hymenoptera; family Ichneumonidae; genus Netelia; species Netelia virgata. The sequence continues at coordinate 31,811,870 of OX637863.1, read as the reverse complement.
AAAAAAAAATTTGGAAAAAAAAAAATTTGGAAAAAAAAAAAAAAATTTGGAAAAAAAAAAATAAAAATTTGGAAAAAAAAAAAATTTTTTTTTTAATTAAAAAAAAAAAAAAAAATTTGAAAAAAAACAAAATTTGAGAAAAAAAAAGAAAAAAAAAATTTGGAAAAAAAAAAAAAAAAATTTGGAAAAAAAAAAAATTTGAATAAAACCAAAATTTGAGAAAGAAAACGAAAAAAAAAAAAAAAAAATTTCAGAAAAAAAAAAAAAAAAATTTCAGAAAAAAAAAAAAAATTTGAGAAAAAAACAAAAAAAAAATTTGAGAAAAAAAATCAAAAAAAAAAAAATTTGGAAAAAAAAAAAATTTGGAAAAAAAAAAAATTTGGAAAAAAAAAAATTTGGAAAAAAAAAAATAAAATTTGGAAAAAAAAAAACAAAAATTTGGAGAAAAAAAAATTTTTTTTTTTAATTAAAAAAAAAAAAATAATTTGGAAAAAAAACATTTTTTTTTTAAATTACACAAAAAAAAAAATTTGAGAAAAAAAAACAAAAAAAAAAAAATTTGGAAAAATAAAAAAATTGAAAAAAAAAAAAATTTGAAAAAAACCAAATGTTGAGAAAGAAAAAAAAAATTTGGAAAAAAAACAAAAAAAAAATTTGGAAAATTTATTTTTTTTTTATTTTTAATTACATACAAAAATTCATAATTTGAAAAAAAAACATTTGAGAAAAAAAAAAAAAAAAAAAAAAAAATTTCAGAAAAAAAAAAAAAAAAAAAAATTTCAGAAAAAAAAAAAAAATTGAAAAAAAAACAAAATTTGAGAAAAAAAAAAAAAAGAAATTGGAAAAAAAAAAAAAAAAAAAAAATTTGGAAAAAAAAAAATTTCAGAAAAAAAAACAAAATTGAAAAAAAAACAAAATTTGAGAAAAAAAAAAAAAAGAAATTGGAAAAAAAAAAAAAAAAAAAAAATTTGGAAAAAAAAAAATTTCGAAGAAAAAAAAAAAAATTTGGAAAAAAAACATTTTTTTTTCAAATTACACAAAAAAAAAATTTGAAAAAAAAACTTTCAGAAAAAAAAAAAAATTTGAGAAAAAAAACAAAAAAAAAATTTGGAAAAAAAAAAAATTTGGAAAAAAAAAAAATTTGGAAAAAAAAAAAATTTGGAAAAAAAAAAAAAAAATTTGGAAAAAAAAAACAAAAATTTGGAAAAAAAAAAATTTTTTTTTTAATTAAAAAAAAAAAAAAATTTGGAAAAAAAACATTTTTTTTTTAAATTACACAAAAAAAAAAATTTGAGAAAAAAAACAAAAAAAAAAAAATTTGGAAAAAAAAAAAAATTGAAAAAAAAAAAATTTGAAAAAAACCAAATGTTGAGAAAGAAAAAAAAAAATTTGGAAAAAAAACAAAAAAAAAATTTGGAAAATTTTTTTTTTTTTTATTTTTAATTACATACAAAAATTCATAATTTGAAAAAAAAACATTTGAGAAAAAAAAAAAAAAAAAAAAAAAAATTTCAGAAAAAAAAAAAAAATTGAAAAAAAAAAAAATTTGAGAAAAAAAAAAAAAAAGAAATTGGAAAAAAAAAAAAAAAAAAAAAATTTGGAAAAAAAAAAATTTGGAAAAAAAAAAAAAAAATTTGGAAAAAAAAAAAAAAAATTTTTTTAATTAAAAAAAAAAAAAAAATTTGGAAAAAAAACATTTTTTTTTCAAATTACACAAAAAAAAAATTTGAAAAAAAAACTTTCAGAAAAAAAAAAAAAAATTTGAGAAAAAAAAACAAAAAAAAAATTTGGAAAAAAAAAAAATTTGGAAAAAAAAAAAAAAAATTTGGAAAAAAAAAACAAAAATTTGGAAAAAAAGAAAAAAAAAATTTGGAAAAAAAACAAAAAAAAAATTTGGAAAATTTATTTTTTTTTTATTTTTAATTACATACAAAAATTCATAATTTGAAAAAAAAACATTTGAGAAAAAAAAAAAAAAAAAAAAAAAATTTCAGAAAAAAAAAAAAAATTGAAAAAAAAACAAAATTTGAGAAAAAACAAAAAAAAAAAAATTGGAAAAAAAAAAAAAAAAAAAAAATTTCGAAAAAAAAAAAAAAAAATTTGGAAAAAAAAAAAATTTCGAAAAAAAAAAAAAAAAATTGGAAAAAAAAAAAAAATTTTTTTTTAATTGAAAAAAAAAAAAATTTGGAAAAAAAAAAATTTGGAAAAAAAAAAAAAAATTTGGAAAAAAAAAAATAAAAATTTGGAAAAAAAAAAAATTTTTTTTTTAATTAAAAAAAAAAAAAAAAATTGAAAAAAAACAAAATTTGAGAAAAAAAAAGAAAAAAAAAATTTGGAAAAAAAAAAAAAAAAATTTGGAAAAAAAAAAAATTTGAATAAAACCAAAATTTGAGAAAGAAAACGAAAAAAAAAAAAAAAAATTTCAGAAAAAAAAAAAAAAAAATTTCAGAAAAAAAAAAAAAATTTGAAAAAAAACAAAATTTGAGAAAAAAAAAGAAAAAAAAAATTTGGAAAAAATAAAAAAAAATTTTTTTAATTAAAAAAAAAAAAAAAAATTTGAAAAAAAACAAAATTTGGGAAAAAAAAAAAAAAAAAAAATTTGGAAAAAAAAAAAATTTGAATAAAACCAAAATTTGAGAAAGAAAACGAAAAAAAAACAAAAATTTGGAAAAAAAAAAAAATTTGAAACAAAAAAAAAAAAATTTGGAAAAAAACAAAAAAAAAATTTGAGAAAAAAAAACAAAAAAAAAAAAATTTGGAAAAAAAAAAAAATTGAAAAAAAAAAAAATTTGAAAAAAACCAAATGTTGAGAAAGAAAAAAAAAATTTGGAAAAAAAACAAAAAAAAAATTTGGAAAATTTTTTTTTTTTTTATTTTTAATTACATACAAAAATTCATAATTTGAAAAAAAAACATTTGAGAAAAAAAAAAAAAAAAAAAAAAAAATTTCAGAAAAAAAAAAAAAATTGAAAAAAAAACAAAATTTGAGAAAAAAAAAAAAAAAGAAATTGGAAAAAAAAAAAAAAAAAAAAAATTTGGAAAAAAAAAAATTTCGAAAAAAAAAAAAAAAAATTGGAAAAAAAAAAAAAAATTTTTTTAATTAAAAAAAAAAAAAAAATTTGGAAAAAAAACATTTTTTTTTCAAATTACACAAAAAAAAAATTTGAAAAAAAAACTTTCAGAAAAAAAAAAAAAAATTTGAGAAAAAAAAACAAAAAAAAAATTTGGAAAAAAAAAAAATTTGGAAAAAACAAAATTGGAAAAAAAACAAAAAAAAAATTTGGGAAAAAAAAGTTGAGAAAAAAAAAAAATTTGAAAAAAAAAAAAAAAAAAATTTTAATTTGAGAAAAAAAAACAAAAAAAAAATTTGAAAAAAAAAAAAAAAATTTGGAAAAAAAAAAAATTGGAAAAAAAACAAAACAAAAATTTGGGAAAAAAAGTTGAGAAAAAAAAAAATTTGAAAAAAAAAAAAAAAAAATTTTTAATTTGAGAAAAAAAAATTTGGAAAAAAAAAAAAAAAAAAATTTGGAAAAATTTTTTTTTTGAAAAAAAAGAAACAAAAAATTTGGAAAAAAAAAAAAAATTTGGAAAAAAAAAAATTTTTTTTTCAAATTACACAAAAAAAAAATTTGAAAAAAAAACTTTCAGAAAAAAAAAAAAAATTGAGAAAAAAAAACAAAAAAAAAATTTGGAAAAAAAAAAATAAAAATTTGGAAAAAAAAAAAAATTTTTTTTTAATTAAAAAAAAAATAATAATTTGGAAAAAAAACATTTTTTTTTTAAATTACACAAACAAAAAAATTTGAAAAAAAAACTTTCAGAAAAAAAAAAAAAATTTGAGAAAAAAAAACAAAAAAAAAATTTGAAAAAAAAAAAAAAATTTGGAAAAAAAAAAAATTGGAAAAAAAACAAAAAACAAATTTGGGAAAAAAAAGTTGAGAAAAAAAAAAAATTTTAATTTGAGAAAAAAAAACAAAAAAAAAATTTGAAAAAAAAAAAAAAAATTTGGAAAAAAAAAAAATTGGAAAAAAAACAAAACAAAAATTTGGGAAAAAAAGTTGAGAAAAAAAAAAATTTGAAAAAAAAAAAAAAAAAAATTTTAATTTGAGAAAAAAAAATTTGGAAAAAAAAAAAAAAAAAATTTGGAAAAATTTTTTTTTTTTTAAAAAAAGAAACAAAAAATTTGGAAAAAAAAAAAAATTTGGAAAAAAAATTTTTTTTTTTTCAAATTACACAAAAAAAAAATTTGAAAAAAAAACTTTCAGAAAAAAAAAAAAAAAATTGAGAAAAAAAAACAAAAAAAAAATTTGGAAACAAAAAAAATTTGGAAAAAAAAAAATAAAAATTTGGAAAAAAAAAAAATTTTTTTTTTAATTAAAAAAAAAATAATAATTTGGAAAAAAAACATTTTTTTTTTAAATTACACAAAAAAAAAAATTTGAAAAAAAAACTTTCAGAAAAAAAAAAAAAAATTTGAGAAAAAAAACAAAAAAAAAATTTGAAAAAAAAAAAAATTTGGAAACAAAAAAAATTGGAAAAAAAACAAAACAAAAATTTGGGAAAAAAAAGTTGAGAAAAAAAAAAAATTTGAAAAAAAAAAAAAAAAAATTTTTAATTTAAGAAAAAAAAACAAAAAAAAAATTTAAAAAAAAAAAAAAATTTGGAAAAAAAAAAATTGGAAAAAAAACAAAACAAAAATTTGGGAAAAAAAAGTTGAGAAAAAAAAAAAATTTGAAAAAAAAAAAAAAAAAATTTTTAATTTGAGAAAAACAAACAAAAAAAAATTTGAAAAAAAAAAAAAAAATTTGGAAAAAAAAAAATTGGAAAAAAAACAAAAAAAAAATTTGGGAAAAAAAAGTTGAGAAAAAAAAAAAATTTGAAAAAAAAAAAAAAAAACCTTTAATTTGAGAAAAAAAAATTTGGAAAAAAAAAAAAAAAAAAATTTCAGAAAAAAAAAAAAATTTGAGAAAAAAAAAAAAAAAAATTTCAGAAAAAAAAAAAAAATTTGAAAAAAAACAAAATTTGAGAAAAAAAAACAAAAAAAAATTTGGAAAAAAAAAAAATTTGAATAAAACCAAAATTTGAGAAAGAAAACGAAAAAAAAAAAAATTTGGAAAAAAAAAAAAATTTGAAAAAAAAAAAAAAATTTGGAAAAAAACAAAAAAAAAATTTGAGAAAAAAAAACAAAAAAAAAAAAATTTGGAAAAAAAAAAAATTGAAAAAAAAAAAAATTCGAAAAAAACCAAATGTTGAGAAAGAAAAAAAAATTTGGAAAAAAAACAAAAAAAAAATTTGGAAATTTTTTTTTTT
>OX637863.1:31736560-31801560 GCA_951802705.1 Netelia virgata | reverse complement strand
ACAAAAAAAAAATTTGGAAAATTTTTTTTTTTTTTATTTTTAATTACATACAAAAATTCATAATTTGAAAAAAAAACATTTGAGAAAAAAAAAAAAAAAAAAAAAAAATTTCAGAAAAAAAAAAAAAATTGAAAAAAAAACAAAATTTCAGAAAAAAAAAAAAAGAAATTGGAAAAAAAAAAAAAAAAAAAAAATTTGGAAAAAAAAAAATTTCAAAAAAAAAAAAAAAAATTTGGAAAAAAAAAAAAAAAAATTTTTTAATTAAAAAAAAAAAAAAAATTTGGAAAAAAAACATTTTTTTTTCAAATTACACAAAAAAAAAATTTGAAAAAAAAACTTTCAGAAAAAAAAAAAAAAATTTGAGAAAAAAAAACAAAAAAAAAATTTGGAAAAAAAAAAAATTTGGAAAAAAAAAAAAATTTGGAAAAAAAAAAATTTGGAAAAAAAAAAACAAAAATTTGGAAAAAAAAAAAATTTTTTTTTTAATTAAAAAAAAAAAAATAATTTGGAAAAAAAACATTTTTTTTTTAAATTACACAAAAAAAAAAATTTGAGAAAAAAAAACAAAAAAAAAAAAATTTGGAAAAAAAAAAAAATTGAAAAAAAAAAAAATTTGAAAAAAACCAAATGTTGAGAAAGAAAAAAAAAATTTGGAAAAAAAACAAAAAAAAAATTTGGAAAATTTTTTTTTTTTTTATTTTTAATTACATACAAAAATTCATAATTTGAAAAAAAAACATTTGAGAAAAAAAAAAAAAAAAAAAAAAAAATTTCAGAAAAAAAAAAAAAATTGAAAAAAAAAAAAAATTTGAGAAAAAAAAAAAAAAGAAATTGGAAAAAAAAAAAAAAAAAAAAAATTTGGAAAAAAAAAAATTTCGAAAAAAAAAAAAAAAAATTGGAAAAAAAAAAAAAAATTTTTTTAATTAAAAAAAAAAAAAAAATTTGGAAAAAAAACATTTTTTTTCAAATTACACAAAAAAAAAATTTGAAAAAAAAACTTTCAGAAAAAAAAAAAAAAATTTGAGAAAAAAAAACAAAAAAAAAATTTGGAAAAAAAAAAAATTTGGAAAAAACAAAATTGGAAAAAAAACAAAAAAAAAATTTGGGAAAAAAAAGTTGAGAAAAAAAAAAAATTTGAAAAAAAAAAAAAAAAAAATTTTAATTTGAGAAAAAAAAACAAAAAAAAAATTTGAAAAAAAAAAAAAAAATTTGGAAAAAAAAAAAATTGGAAAAAAAACAAAACAAAAATTTGGGAAAAAAAAAAAAATTTGGAAAAAAAAAAATTTTTTTTTCAAATTACACAAAAAAAAAATTTGAAAAAAAAACTTTCAGAAAAAAAAAAAAAATTGAGAAAAAAAAACAAAAAAAAAATTTGGAAAAAAAAAATTTGGAAAAAAAAAAATAAAAATTTGGAAAAAAAAAAAAATTTTTTTTTAATTAAAAAAAAAATAATAATTTGGAAAAAAAACATTTTTTTTTTAAATTACACAAACAAAAAAATTTGAAAAAAAAACTTTCAGAAAAAAAAAAAAAAAATTTGAGAAAAAAAAACAAAAAAAAAATTTGAAAAAAAAAAAAAAATTTGGAAAAAAAAAAAATTGGAAAAAAAACAAAAAACAAATTTGGGAAAAAAAAGTTGAGAAAAAAAAAAAATTTGAAAAAAAAAAAAAAAAACTTTTTAATTTGAGAAAAACAAACAAAAAAAAAATTTGAAAAAAAAAAAAAAAATTTGGAAAAAAAAAAAATTGGAAAAAAAACAAAAAAAAAATTTGGGAAAAAAAAGTTGAGAAAAAAAAAAAATTTGAAAAAAAAAAAAAAAATTTGGAAAAAAAAAAAATTGGAAAAAAAACAAAACAAAAATTTGGGAAAAAAAGTTGAGAAAAAAAAAAATTTGAAAAAAAAAAAAAAAAATTTTTAATTTGAGAAAAAAAAATTTGGAAAAAAAAAAAAAAAAAATTTGGAAAAATTTTTTTTTTTTTAAAAAAAGAAACAAAAAATTTGGAAAAAAAAAACAAATTTGGAAAAAAAATTTTTTTTTTTTCAAATTACACAAAAAAAAAATTTGAAAAAAAAACTTTCAGAAAAAAAAAAAAAAAATTGAGAAAAAAAAACAAAAAAAAAATTTGGAAAAAAAAAAATAAAAATTTGGAAAAAAAAAAAATTTTTTTTTTAATTAAAAAAAAAAAAATAATTTGGAAAAAAAACATTTTTTTTTTAAATTACACAAAAAAAAAAATTTGAAAAAAAAACTTTCAGAAAAAAAAAAAAAAATTTGAGAAAAAAATTTGAAAAAAAAAAAAAAAAAAATTTTAATTTGAGAAAAAAAAACAAAAAAAAAATTTGAAAAAAAAAAAAAAAATTTGGAAAAAAAAAAAATTGGAAAAAAAACAAAACACAAATTTGGGAAAAAAAGTTGAGAAAAAAAAAAATTTGAAAAAAAAAAAAAAAAAATTTTTAATTTGAGAAAAAAAAATTTGGAAAAAAAAAAAAAAAAAATTTGGAAAAATTTTTTTTTTTAAAAAAAAAGAAACAAAAAATTTGGAAAAAAAAAAAAAATTTGGAAAAAAAAATTTTTTTTTTTCAAATTACACAAAAAAAAAATTTGGAAAAAAAATTTTTTTTTTTTCAAATTACACAAAAAAAAAATTTGAAAAAAAAACTTTCAGAAAAAAAAAAAAAAAATTGAGAAAAAAAAACAAAAAAAAAATTTGGAAACAAAAAAAATTTGGAAAAAAAAAAATAAAAATTTGGAAAAAAAAAAAATTTTTTTTTTAATTAAAAAAAAAAAAATAATTTGGAAAAAAAACATTTTTTTTTTAAATTACACAAAAAAAAAAATTTGAAAAAAAAACTTTCAGAAAAAAAAAAAAAAATTTGAGAAAAAAAACAAAAAAAAAATTTGAAAAAAAAAAAAATTTGGAAAAAAAAAAATTGGAAAAAAAACAAAAAAAAAATTTGGGAAAAAAAAGTTGAGAAAAAAAAAAAATTTGAAAAAAAAAAAAAAAACCTTTAATTTGAGAAAAAAAAATTTGGAAAAAAAAAAAAAAAAAAATTTCAGAAAAAAAAAAAATTTGAGCAAAAAAAAAAAAAAAATTTCAGAAAAAAAAAAAAAATTTGAAAAAAAACAAAATTTGAGAAAAAAAAACAAAAAAAAATTTGGAAAAAAAAAAAATTTGAATAAAACCAAAATTTGAGAAAGAAAACGAAAAAAAAAAAAATTTGGAAAAAAAAAAAAATTTGAAAAAAAAAAAAAAATTTGGAAAAAAACAAAAAAAAAATTTGAGAAAAAAAAACAAAAAAAAAAAATTTGGAAAAAAAAAAAAATTGAAAAAAAAAAAAATTCGAAAAAAACCAAATGTTGAGAAAGAAAAAAAAAATTTGGAAAAAAAACAAAAAAAAAATTTGGAAAAAAAACATTTTTTTTTCAAATTACACAAAAAAAAAATTTGAAAAAAAAACTTTCAGAAAAAAAAAAAAAAATTTGAAAAAAAAAAAAAAAAAATTTTTAATTTGAGAAAAAAAAATTTGGAAAAAAAAAAAAAAAATTTGGAAATTTTTTTTTTTTTTTAAAAAAAGAAACAAAAAATTTGGAAAAAAAAAAAATTTGGAAAAAAAAAATTTTTTTTTTCAAATTACACAAAAAAAAAATTTGAAAAAAAAACTTTCAGAAAAAAAAAAAAAAAATTGAGAAAAAAAAACAAAAAAAAAATTTGGAAAAAAAAAAAATTTGGAAAAAAAAAATAAAAATTTGGAAAAAAAAAAAATTTTTTTTTAATTAAAAAAAAAATAATAATTTGGAAAAAAAACATTTTTTTTTTAAATTACACAAAAAAAAAAATTTGAAAAAAAAACTTTCAGAAAAAAAAAAAAAAATTTGAGAAAAAAAACAAAAAAAAAATTTGAAAAAAAAAAAATTTGGAAACAAAAAAAATTGGAAAAAAAACAAAACAAAAATTTGGGAAAAAAAAGTTGAGAAAAAAAAAAAATTTGAAAAAAAAAAAAAAAAACCTTTAATTTGAGAAAAAAAAATTTGGAAAAAAAAAAAAAAAAAAATTTCAGAAAAAAAAAAAATTTGAGAAAAAAAAAAAAAAAAATTTCAGAAAAAAAAAAAAAATTTGAAAAAAAACAAAATTTGAGAAAAAAAAACAAAAAAAAATTTGGAAAAAAAAAAAATTTGAATAAAACCAAAATTTGAGAAAGAAAACGAAAAAAAAAAAAATTTGGAAAAAAAAAAAAATTTGAAAAAAAAAAAAAAAATTTGGAAAAAAACAAAAAAAAAATTTGAGAAAAAAAAACAAAAAAAAAAAAATTTGGAAAAAAAAAAAAATTGAAAAAAAAAAAATTCGAAAAAAACCAAATGTTGAGAAAGAAAAAAAAAATTTGGAAAAAAAACAAAAAAAAAATTTGGAAAATTTATTTTTTTTTTATTTTTAATTACATACAAAAATTCATAATTTGAAAAAAAAACATTTGAGAAAAAAAAAAAAAAAAAAAAAAAAATTTCAGAAAAAAAAAAAAAATTGAAAAAAAAAACAAAATTTGAGAAAAAAAAAAAAAAAAAAAATTGGAAAAAAAAAAAAAAAAAAAATTTGGAAAAAAAAAAAATTTGGAAAAAAAAAAAATTGGAAAAAAAACAAAACAAAAATTTGGGAAAAAAAAGTTGAGAAAAAAAAAAAATTTGAAAAAAAAAAAAAAAACCTTTAATTTGCGAAAAAAAAATTTGGAAAAAAAAAAAAAAAAAAATTTCAGAAAAAAAAAAAAATTTGAGAAAAAAAAAAAAAAAATTTTCAGAAAAAAAAAAAAAATTTGAAAAAAAAACAAAATTTGAGAAAAAAAAACAAAAAAAAATTTGGAAAAAAAAAAAATTTGAATAAAACCAAAATTTGAGAAAGAAAACGAAAAAAAAAAAATTTGGAAAAAAAAAAAATTTGAAAAAAAAAAAAAAAATTTGGAAAAAAACAAAAAAAAAATTTGAGAAAAAAAAAACAAAAAAAAAAAAATTTGGAAAAAAAAAAAAATTGAAAAAAAAAAAAATTCGAAAAAACCAAATGTTGAGAAAGAAAAAAAAAATTTGGAAAAAAAACAAAAAAAAAATTTGGAAAATTTATTTTTTTTTTATTTTTAATTACATACAAAACTTCATAATTTGAAAAAAAAACATTTGAGAAAAAAAAAAAAAAAAAAAAAAAATTTCAGAAAAAAAAAAAAAATTGAAAAAAAAACAAAATTTGAGAAAAAAAAAAAAATAAAAAATTGGAAAAAAAAAAAAAAAAAAAAAATTTCGAAAAAAAAAAAAAAAAATTGGAAAAAAAAAAAATTTCGAAAAAAAAAAAAAAAAATTGGAAAAAAAAAAAAAATTTTTTTTTAATTAAAAAAAAAAAAAAAATTTGGAAAAAAAAAAAATTTGGAAAAAAAAAAAAAAAATTTGGAAAAAAAAAAATAAAAATTTGGAAAAAAAAAAAATTTTTTTTTTAATTAAAAAAAAAAAAATAATTTGGAAAAAAAACATTTTTTTTTTAAATTACACAAAAAAAAAAATTTGAAAAAAAAACTTTCAGAAAAAAAAAAAAATGAGAAAAAAAAACAAAAAAATTTGAAAAAAAAAAAAATTTGGAAACAAAAAAAATTGGAAAAAAAACAAAACAAAAATTTGGGAAAAAAAAGTTGAGAAAAAAAAATAATTTGAAAAAAAAAAAAAAAAATTTTTAATTTGAGAAAAAAAAACAAAAAGAAAATTTAAAAAAAAAAAAAAAAATTTGGAAAAAAAAAAAATTGGAAAAAAAACAAAACAAAAATTTGGGAAAAAAAAGTTGAGAAAAAAAAAAAATTTGAAAAAAAAAAAAAAAAAATTTTTAATTTGAGAAAAAAAAATTTGAAAAAAAAAAAAAAAAAAAATTTGGAAAAATTTTTTTTTTTGAAAAAAAAGAAACAAAAAATTTGGAAAAAAAAACATTTTTTTTTCAAATTACACAAAAAAAAAATTTGAAAAAAAAACTTTCAGAAAAAAAAAAAAAAATTTGAGAAAAAAAAACAAAAAAAAAATTTGGAAAAAAAAAAAATTTGGAAAAAAAAAAAAAAATTTGGAAAAAAAAAAATAAAAATTTGGAAAAAAAAAAAAATTTTTTTTTAATTAAAAAAAAAATAATAATTTGGAAAAAAAACATTTTTTTTTTAAATTACACAAAAAAAAAAATTTGAAAAAAAAACAAAAAAAAAATTTGAAAAAAAAAAAAAATTTGGAAAAGAAAAAAATTGGAAAAAAAACAAAAAAAAAATTTGGGAAAAAAAAGTTGAGAAAAAAAAAAAATTTGAAAAAAAAAAAAAAAAAAATTTTAATTTGAGAAAAAAAAAACAAAAAAAAAATTTGGAAAACAAAAAAAATCGGAAAAAAAACAAAACAAAAATTTGGGAAAAAAAAGTTGAGAAAAAAAAAAAATTTGAAAAAAAAAAAAAAAAAATTTTTAATTTGAGAAAAAAAAATTTGGAAAAAAAAAAAAAAAAAATTTGGAAAACATTTTTTTTTTGAAAAAAAAAAAACAAAAAATTTGGAAAAAAAAAAAAATTTGGAAAAAAAAAAAATTAAAAAAAAAAAAAAAAATTTGGAAAAAAAAAAAAATTAAAAAAAAAAAAAAAAATTTGGAAAAAAAAAAAAAAATTTAAAAAAAAAAAAAAAAATATTGAAAAAAAAAAAAAAATTTTTTAATTAAAAAAAAAAAAAAAAAATTTGAAAAAAAAAAAATTTAGAAAAAAAAATCAAAAAAAAAAAATTTGGAAAAAAAAAAAAAAAATTAAAAAAAAAAAAACTTTAAAAAAAACCAAATGTTGAGAAAGAAAAAAAAAAATTTGGAAAAAAAACAAAAAAAAAATTTGGAAAATTTATTTTTTTTTTATTTTTAATTACATACAAAAATTCATAATTTGAAAAAAAAACATTTGAGAAAAAAAATTTCAGAAAAAAAAAAAAAAATTGAAAAAAAACAAAATTTGAGAAAAAAAAAAAAAAAAAAAAAATTTGGAAAAAAAAAAAATTTGGAAAAAAAAAAAAAAAATTTGGAAAAAAAAAAAAAATTTTTTTTTAATTAAAAAAAAAAAAAAAATTTGGAAAAAAAACATTTTTTTTTCAAATTACACAAAAAAAAAAATTGAAAAAAAAACTCAGAAAAAAAAAAAAAAAATTTGAGAAAAAAAAACAAAAAAAAAATTTGAAAAAAAAAAAAATTTGGAAAAAAAAAAAATTGGAAAAAAAACAAAAAAAAAATTTGAAAAAAAAACAAAAAAAATTTTTAATTTGAGAAAAAAAAACAAAAAAAAAATTTGAAAAAAAAAAAAAAAATTTGGAAAAAAAAAAAATTGGAAAAGAAACAAAACAAAAATTTGGGAAAAAAAAGTTGAGAAAAAAAAAAAATTTGAAAAAAAAAAAAAAAAAATTTGAAAAAAAAAAAAAAAAAATTTTTAATTTGAGAAAAAAAAATTTGGAAAAAAAAAAAAAAAAAAATTTGGAAAAAAAAAAAAAATTTGGAAAAAAAACATTTTTTTTTCAAATTACACAAAAAAAAAATTTGAAAAAAAAAAATTTGGAAAAAAAAAAATAAAAATTTGGAAAAAAAACAAATTTTTTTTTTAATTAAAAAAAAAATAATAATTTGGAAAAAAAACATTTTTTTTTTAAATTACACAAAAAAAAAAATTTGAAAAAAAAACTTTCAGAAAAAAAAAAAAAAAATTTGAGAAAAAAAAACAAAAAAAAAATTTGAAAAAAAAAAAATTTGGAAACAAAAAAAATTGGAAAAAAAACAAAAAAAAAATTTGGGAAAAAAAAGTTGAGAAAAAAAAAAATTTGAAAAAAAAAAAAAAAAAATTTTTAATTTGAGAAAACAAAATTTGGAAAAAAAAAAAAAAAAAAACAATTTGGAAAAATTTTTTTTTTTGAAAAAAAAGAAACAAAAAATTTGGAAAAAAAAAAAAAAATTTGGAAAAAAAAAATTTTTTTTTTCAAATTACACAAAAAAAAAATTTGAAAAAAAAACTTTCAGAAAAAAAAAAAAAAATTTGAGAAAAAAAAACAAAAAAAAAATTTGGAAAAAAAAAAAATTTGGAAAAAAAAAAATAAAAATTTGGAAAAAAAAAAAATTTTTTTTTTAATTAAAAAAAAAATAATAATTTGGAAAAAAAACATTTTTTTTTTAAATTACACAAAGAAAAAAATTTGAAAAAAAAAAAAAATTTGGAAAAAAAAAAAATTGGAAAAAAAACAAAAAAAAAATTTGGGAAAAAAAATTGAGAAAAAAAAAAAATTTGAAAAAAAAAAAAAAAAATTTTTAATTTGAGAAAAAAAAAACAAAAAAAAAATTTGGAAAAAAAAAATAAAAATTTGGAAAAAAAAAAAATTTTTTTTTTAATTAAAAAAAAAAAAATAATTTGGAAAAAAAACATTTTTTTTTTAAATTACACAAAAAAAAAAATTTGAAAAAAAAACTTTCAGAAAAAAAAAAAAATGAGAAAAAAAAACAAAAAAATTTGAAAAAAAAAAAAATTTGGAAACAAAAAAAATTGGAAAAAAAACAAAACAAAAATTTGGGAAAAAAAAGTTGAGAAAAAAAAAAAATTTGAAAAAAAAAAAAAAAAATTTTTAATTTGAGAAAAAAAAACAAAAAGAAAATTTAAAAAAAAAAAAAAAAATTTGGAAAAAAAAAAAATTGGAAAAAAAACAAAACAAAAATTTGGGAAAAAAAAGTTGAGAAAAAAAAAAAATTTGAAAAAAAAAAAAAAAAAATTTTTAATTTGAGAAAAAAAAATTTGAAAAAAAAAAAAAAAAAAAATTTGGAAAAATTTTTTTTTTTGAAAAAAAAGAAACAAAAAATTTGGAAAAAAAAACATTTTTTTTTCAAATTACACCAAAAAAAAATTTGAAAAAAAAACTTTCAGAAAAAAAAAAAAAAATTTGAGAAAAAAAAACAAAAAAAAAATTTGGAAAAAAAAAAAATTTGGAAAAAAAAAAAAAAATTTGGAAAAAAAAAAATAAAAATTTGGAAAAAAAAAAAAATTTTTTTTTAATTAAAAAAAAAATAATAATTTGGAAAAAAAACATTTTTTTTTTAAATTACACAAAAAAAAAAATTTGAAAAAAAAACAAAAAAAAAATTTGAAAAAAAAAAAAATTTGGAAAAGAAAAAAATTGGAAAAAAAACAAAAAAAAAATTTGGGAAAAAAAAGTTGAGAAAAAAAAAAAATTTGAAAAAAAAAAAAAAAAAAATTTTAATTTGAGAAAAAAAAAACAAAAAAAAAATTTGGAAAAAAAAAAAATCGGAAAAAAAACAAAACAAAAATTTGGGAAAAAAAAGTTGAGAAAAAAAAAAAATTTGAAAAAAAAAAAAAAAAAATTTTTAATTTGAGAAAAAAAAATTTGGAAAAAAAAAAAAAAAAAATTTGGAAAACATTTTTTTTTTGAAAAAAAAAAACAAAAAATTTGGAAAAAAAAAAAAAATTTGGAAAAAAAAAAATTAAAAAAAAAAAAAAAAATTTGGAAAAAAAAAAAAATTAAAAAAAAAAAAAAAAATTTGGAAAAAAAAAAAAAAAATTAAAAAAAAAAAAAAAAAATTTGAAAAAAAAAAAATTTAGAAAAAAAAATCAAAAAAAAAAAATTTGGAAAAAAAAAAAAAAAATTAAAAAAAAAAAACTTTAAAAAAAACCAAATGTTGAGAAAGAAAAAAAAAAATTTGGAAAAAAAACAAAAAAAAAATTTGGAAAATTTTTTTTTTTTTTATTTTTAATTACATACAAAAATTCATAATTTGAAAAAAAAACATTTGAGAAAAAAAATTTCAGAAAAAAAAAAAAAAATTGAAAAAAAACAAAATTTGAGAAAAAAAAAAAAAAAAAAAAAATTTGGAAAAAAAAAAAATTTCGAAAAAAAAAAAAAAAATTTGGAAAAAAAAAAAAAAATTTTTTTTAATTAAAAAAAAAAAAAAAATTTGGAAAAAAAACATTTTTTTTTCAAATTACACAAAAAAAAAATTTGAAAAAAAAACTTTCAGAAAAAAAAAAAAAAAATTTGAGAAAAAAAAACAAAAAAAAAATTTGAAAAAAAAAAAAATTTGGAAAAAAAAAAAATTGGAAAAAAAACAAAAAAAAAATTTGAAAAAAAAACAAAAAAAATTTTTAATTTGAGAAAAAAAAACAAAAAAAAAATTTGAAAAAAAAAAAAAAAATTTGGAAAAAAAAAAAATTGGAAAAGAAACAAAACAAAAATTTGGGAAAAAAAAGTTGAGAAAAAAAAAAAATTTGAAAAAAAAACTTTCAGAAAAAAAAAAAAAAATTTGAGAAAAAAAAACAAAAAAAAAATTTGGAAAAAAAAAAAATTTGGAAAAAAAAAAAAAAATTTGGAAAAAAAAAAAAATTTTTTTTTAATTAAAAAAAAAATAATAATTTGGAAAAAAAACATTTTTTTTTTAAATTACACAAAAAAAAAAATTTGAAAAAAAAACAAAAAAAAAATTTGAAAAAAAAAAAAAATTTGGAAAAGAAAAAAATTGGAAAAAAAACAAAAAAAAAATTTGGGAAAAAAAAGTTGAGAAAAAAAAAAAATTTGAAAAAAAAAAAAAAAAAAATTTTAATTTGAGAAAAAAAAAACAAAAAAAAAATTTGGAAAAAAAAAAAATCGGAAAAAAAACAAAACAAAAATTTGGGAAAAAAAAGTTGAGAAAAAAAAAAAATTTGAAAAAAAAAAAAAAAAAATTTTTAATTTGAGAAAAAAAAATTTGGAAAAAAAAAAAAAAAAAATTTGGAAAACATTTTGTTTTTGAAAAAAAAAAAACAAAAAATTTGGAAAAAAAAAAAAAATTTGGAAAAAAAAAAAATTAAAAAAAAAAAAAAAAATTTGGAAAAAAAAAAAAATTAAAAAAAAAAAAAAAAATTTGGAAAAAAAAAAAAAAAATTTAAAAAAAAAAAAAAAAATATTGAAAAAAAAAAAAAAATTTTTTAATTAAAAAAAAAAAAAAAAAATTTGAAAAAAAAAAAATTTAGAAAAAAAAATCAAAAAAAAAAAATTTGGAAAAAAAAAAAAAAAATTAAAAAAAAAAAAACTTTAAAAAAAACCAAATGTTGAGAAAGAAAAAAAAAAATTTGGAAAAAAAACAAAAAAAAAATTTGGAAAATTTATTTTTTTTTTATTTTTAATTACATACAAAAATTCATAATTTGAAAAAAAAACATTTGAGAAAAAAAATTTCAGAAAAAAAAAAAAAAATTGAAAAAAAACAAAATTTGAGAAAAAAAAAAAAAAAAAAAAAATTTGGAAAAAAAAAAAATTTCGAAAAAAAAAAAAAAAATTTGGAAAAAAAAAAAAAAATTTTTTTTAATTAAAAAAAAAAAAAAAATTTGGAAAAAAAACATTTTTTTTTCAAATTACACAAAAAAAAAATTTGAAAAAAAAACTTTCAGAAAAAAAAAAAAAAAATTTGAGAAAAAAAAACAAAAAAAAAATTTGAAAAAAAAAAAAATTTGGAAAAAAAAAAAATTGGAAAAAAAACAAAAAAAAAATTTGAAAAAAAAACAAAAAAAATTTTTAATTTGAGAAAAAAAAACAAAAACAAAATTTGAAAAAAAAAAAAAAAATTTGGAAAAAAAAAAAATTGGAAAAGAAACAAAACAAAAATTTGGGAAAAAAAAGTTGAGAAAAAAAAAAAATTTGAAAAAAAAAAAAAAAAAATTTTTAATTTGAGAAAAAAAAATTTGGAAAAAAAAAAAAAAAAAAATTTGGAAAAAAAAAAAAAATTTGGAAAAAAAACATTTTTTTTTCAAATTACACAAAAAAAAAATTTGAAAAAAAAACTTTCAGAAAAAAAAAAAAAAATTTGAGAAAAAAAAACAAAAAAAAAATTTGGAAAAAAAAAAATTTGGAAAAAAAAAAAAAAAATTTGGAAAAAAAAAAATAAAAATTTGGAAAAAAAACAAATTTTTTTTTTAATTAAAAAAAAAATAATAATTTGGAAAAAAAACATTTTTTTTTTAAATTACACAAAAAAAAAAATTTGAAAAAAAAACTTTCAGAAAAAAAAAAAAAAAATTTGAGAAAAAAAAACAAAAAAAAAATTTGAAAAAAAAAAAATTTGGAAACAAAAAAAATTGGAAAAAAAACAAAAAAAAAATTTGGGAAAAAAAAGTTGAGAAAAAAAAAAATTTGAAAAAAAAAAAAAAAAAATTTTTAATTTGAGAAAACAAAATTTGGAAAAAAAAAAAAAAAAAAACAATTTGGAAAAATTTTTTTTTTTGAAAAAAAAGAAACAAAAAATTTGGAAAAAAAAAAAAAAATTTGGAAAAAAAAAATTTTTTTTTTCAAATTACACAAAAAAAAAATTTGAAAAAAAAACTTTCAGAAAAAAAAAAAAAAATTTGAGAAAAAAAACAAAAAAAAAATTTGGAAAAAAAAAAAATTTGGAAAAAAAAAAATAAAAATTTGGAAAAAAAAAAAATTTTTTTTTTAATTAAAAAAAAAATAATAATTTGGAAAAAAAACATTTTTTTTTTAAATTACACAAAGAAAAAAATTTGAAAAAAAAAAAAAAATTTGGAAAAAAAAAAAATTGGAAAAAAAACAAAAAAAAAATTTGGGAAAAAAAATTGAGAAAAAAAAAAAATTTGAAAAAAAAAAAAAAAAATTTTTAATTTGAGAAAAAAAAAACAAAAAAAAAATTTGAAAAAAAAAAAAATTTGAAAAAAAAAAAAATTTGAGAAAAAAAACGAATAAAAAAAATTTGGAAATGAAAAAAAAAAAAATGTTTTTTTTCCAAAATTTTTTTTTTTTTTTTTTCCAAATTTTTTTTTTCTTTCTCAACATTTGGTTTTTTCAAATTTTTTTTTTTTTTCAATTTTTTTTTTTTTCCAAATTTTTTTTTTTTTGTTTTTTTTTCTCAATTTTTTTTTTTGTTTTTTTCCAATTTTTTTTTTTTTTTTCAAATTTTTTTTTTTTTCCAAATTTTTTTTTTTTTTTTTTTCTCTCAAATTTTGTTTTTTTTCAAATTTTTTTTTTTTTTCCAAATTTTTTTTTTCTTTTTTCCAATTTTTTTTTTTTTTTTTTTTTTCCAAATTTTTTTTTTTTTTTTCCAAATTTTTTTTTTTTTTTTCCAAATTTTTTTTTTTTTTTCTCAAATTTTTTGTTTTCCAATTTTTTTTATTTTTTTCAAATATTTTTTTTTTTATTTTTTTTTTTCCCAATTTTGTTTTTTTTCAAATTTTTTTTTTTTTTTTTTAATTAAAAAAATTTTTTTTTTTGTTTTTTTTTCTCAAATTTTTTTTTTTTCAAATTTTTTTTTTTTTTTTAATTAAAAAAATTTTTTTTTTTTTTTCCAAATTTTTTTTTTTTTTTTTTCCGAATTTTTTTTTTGTTTTTTTTTCTCAAATTTTTTTTTTTTCCAATTTTTTTTTTGTTTTTTTTTCTCAAATTTTTTGTTTTCAAATTTTTTTTTTGTGTAATTTAAAAAAAAAATGATTTTTTCCAAATTTTGTTTTTCTCAAATTAAAAATTTTTTTTTTTTTTTTTAAATTTTTTTTTTTTCTCAACTTTTTTTTCCCAAATTTTTTTTTTGTTTGTTTTCCAATTTTTTTTTTCCAAATTTTTTTTTAAAAAATTTTTTTTTTTGTGTAATTTAAAAAAAAATTTTTTTTTTTTTCCAAATTATTTTTTTTTTTTTAATTAAAAAAAAAATTTTTTTTTTTTCCAAATTTTTATTTTTTTTTTTCCAAATTTTTTTTTTCCAAATTTTTGTTTTGTTTTTCCAAATTTTTTTTTTTTTTTGTTTTTTTTCTCAAATTTTGTTTTTTTTCAAATTTTTTTTTTTTTCTGAAAGTTTTTCGTTCAAATTTTTTTTTTTTTTTTCGAAATTTTTTTTGTTGTTTTTTTTCTGAAATTTTTTTTTTTTCAAATTATTATTATTTTTTCTGTAATTTAAGAAAAAAACAAAATTTTCCAAATTTTTTTTTTGTTTTTCCAAATTTTTTTTTTTTCCAAATTTTTTTTTTTTTTTTTTTCTCAAATTTTGTTTTTTTTTCTGAAATTTTTTTTTTTTTTTTTTTTTTTTCTCAAATGTTTTTTTTTCAAATTATGAATTTTTGTATGTAATTAAAAATAAAAAAAAAATAAATTTTCCAAATTTTTTTTTTGTTTTTTTTACAAATTTTTTTTTTCTTTCTCAACATTTGGTTTTTTTCAAATTTTTTTTTTTTCAATTTTTTTTTTTTTCCAAATTTTTTTTTTTTTGTTTTTTTTCTCAAATTTTTTTTTTGTTTTTTTCCAAATTTTTTTTTTTTTTTCAAGTTTTGTTTTTTTTCCAAATTTTTGTTTTTTTTCGTTTTCTTTCTCAAATTTTGGTTTTATTCAAATTTTTTTTTTTCCAAATTTTTTTTTTTTTTTTCCAAATTTTTTTTTTTTTTTTTTTTCTCAAATTTTGTTTTTTTTCAAATTTTTTTTTTTTTTTTTTCCGAATTTTTTTTTTGTTTTTTTTTCTCAAATTGTTTTTTTTTTCAAATTTTTTTTTTTTTTTTTAATTAAAAAATTTTTTTTTTTTTTTTCCAATTTTTTTTTTTTTTTTTCCAAATTTTTTTTTTTTTTTTCCAATTTTTTTTTTGTTTTTTTTTCTCAAATTTTTTTTTTTTCAAATTTTTTTTTTGTGTAATTTAAAAAAAAAATGTTTTTTTTCCAAATTTTTTTTTTCTCAAATTAAAAATTTTTTTTTTTTCTCAACTTTTTTTTCCCAAATTTTTTTTTTGTTTTTTTCCAATTTTTTTTTTTTCCAAATTTTTTTTTTTTTCAAATTTTTTTTTGTTTTTTTTTCTCAAATTTTTTTTTTTTTTCTGAAAGTTTTTTTTTCAAATTTTTTTTTTTGTGTAATTTAAAAAAAAAATGTTTTTTTTCCAAATTATTTTTTTTTTTTTCATTAAAAAAAAAAATTTTTTTTTTTCCAAATTTTTATTTTTTTTTTTCCAAATTTTTTTTTTTTTCCAAATTTTTTTTTTTCCAAATTTTTTTTTTGTGTAATTTAAAAAAAAAATTTTTTTTTTCCAAATTTTTTTTTTCTCAAATTAAAATTTTTTTTTTTTTCTCAACTTTTTTTTCCCAAATTTTTTTTTTGTTTTTTCCAATTTTTTTTTTTCCAAATTTTTTTTTTTTTTCAAATTTTTTTTTTGTTTTTTTTTCTCAAATTTTTTTTTTTTTTTTCTGAAAGTTTTTTTTTCAAATTTTTTTTTTTGTGTAATTTAAAAAAAAAATGTTTTTTTTCCAAATTATTTTTTTTTTTTTCATTAAAAAAAAAAATTTTTTTTTTTCCAAATTTTTATTTTTTTTTTTCCAAATTTTTTTTTTTTTCCAAATTTTTTTTTTTCCAAATTTTTTTTTTGTGTAATTTAAAAAAAAAATTTTTTTTTTCCAAATTTTTTTTTTCTCAAATTAAAATTTTTTTTTTTTTCTCAACTTTTTTTTCCCAAATTTTTTTTTTGTTTTTTTCCAATTTTTTTTTTTTCCAAATTTTTTTTTTTTTTTTTTTCTCAAATTTTGTTTTTTTTTCTGAAATTTTTTTTTTTTTTTTTTTTTTTTCTCAAATGTTTTTTTTTCAAATTATGAATTTTTGTATGTAATTAAAAATAAAAAAAAAATAAATTTTCCAAATTTTTTTTTTGTTTTTTTTACAAATTTTTTTTTTCTTTCTCAACATTTGGTTTTTTTCAAATTTTTTTTTTTTCAATTTTTTTTTTTTTCCAAATTTTTTTTTTTTTGTTTTTTTTTCTCAAATTTTTTTTTTGTTTTTTTCCAAATTTTTTTTTTTTTTTCAAGTTTTGTTTTTTTTCCAAATTTTTGTTTTTTTTCGTTTTCTTTCTCAAATTTTGGTTTTATTCAAATTTTTTTTTTTCCAAATTTTTTTTTTTTTTTTCCAAATTTTTTTTTTTTTTTTTTTTCTCAAATTTTGTTTTTTTTCAAATTTTTTTTTTTTTTTTTTTCCGAATTTTTTTTTTGTTTTTTTTTCAAAATTTTTTTTTTTTTTTTCCAATTTTTTTTTTTTTTTTTCCAAATTTTTTTTTTTTTTTTCCAATTTTTTTTTTGTTTTTTTTTCTCAAATTTTTTTTTTTTCAAATTTTTTTTTTGTGTAATTTAAAAAAAAAATGTTTTTTTTCCAAATTTTTTTTTTCTCAAATTAAAAATTTATTTTTTTTCTCAACTGTTTTTTCCCAAATTTTTTTTTTGTTTTTTTCCAATTTTTTTTTTTTCCAAATTTTTTTTTTTTTCAAATTTTTTTTTGTTTTTTTTTCTCAAATTTTTTTTTTTTTTCTGAAAGTTTTTTTTTCAAATTTTTTTTTTTGTGTAATTTAAAAAAAAAATGTTTTTTTTTCCAAATTATTTTTTTTTTTTTCATTAAAAAAAAAAATTTTTTTTTTTCCAAATTTTTATTTTTTTTTTTCCAAATTTTTTTTTTTTTCCAAATTTTTTTTTTTCCAAATTTTTTTTTTGTGTAATTTAAAAAAAAAATTTTTTTTTTCCAAATTTTTTTTTTCTCAAATTAAAATTTTTTTTTTTTTCTCAACTTTTTTTTCCCAAATTTTTTTTTTGTTTTTTTCCAATTTTTTTTTTTCCAAATTTTTTTTTTTTTTCAAATTTTTTTTTTGTTTTTTTTTCTCAAATTTTTTTTTTTTTTTCTGAAAGTTTTTTTTTCAAATTTTTTTTTTTGTGTAATTTAAAAAAAAAATGTTTTTTTTCCAAATTATTTTTTTTTTTTTCATTAAAAAAAAAAATTTTTTTTTTTCCAAATTTTTATTTTTTTTTTTCCAAATTTTTTTTTTTTTCCAAATTTTTTTTTTTCCAAATTTTTTTTTTGTGTAATTTAAAAAAAAAATTTTTTTTTTCCAAATTTTTTTTTTCTCAAATTAAAATTTTTTTTTTTTTCTCAACTTTTTTTTCCCAAATTTTTTTTTTGTTTTTTTCCAATTTTTTTTTTTTCCAAATTTTTTTTTTTCCAAATTTTTTTTTTGTTTTTTTTTCTCAAATTTTTTTTTTTTTTTCTGAAAGTTTTTTTTTCAAATTTTTTTTTTTGTGTAATTTGAAAAAAAAATGTTTTTTTTCCAAATTTTTTTTTTTTTTTCGAAATTTTTTTTGTTGTTTTTTTTCTGAAATTTTTTTTTTTTCAAATTTTCATTTTTTTTTTTGAATTTTTTTTTTTTTTTCAAATTTTTTTTTTTTCAAATTATTATTATTTTTTCTGTTATTTAAGAAAAAAAAAAAATTTTCCAAATTTTTTTTTTGTTTTTCCAAATTTTTTTTTTTTTTTGTTTTTTTTCTCAAATTTTGTTTTTTTTCAAATTTTTTTTTTTTTTTCTGGAAGTTTTTCGTTCAAATTTTTTTTTTTTTTTTCGAAATTTGTTTTGTTGTTTTTTTTTCTGAAATTTTTTTTTTTTCAAATTATTATTATTTTTTCTGTAATTTAAGAAAAAAAAAAAATTTTCCAAATTTTTTTTTTGTTTTTCCAAATTTTTTTTTTTTCCAAATTTTTTTTTTTTTTTTAATTAAAAATTTTTTTTTTCTTTTTTATTTTTTTTTTCCAATTTATTTTTTTTCAAATTTTTTTTTTTTTTCTCAAATTTTTTTTTTTTTTTTTTTTCTCAAATTTTTTTTTTTCAAATTATTATTTTTTTTCTGTAATTTAAAAAAAAAAAAAATTTCCAATTTTTTTTTTTTTTTCCTCAAATTTTGTTTTTTTCAAATTTTTTTTTTTTCTAAAATTTTTTTTTTCGAATTTTTTTTTGTGTAATTTAAAAAAAAAATTTTTTTTTTTCCAAATTTTTTTTTTTTTTTTTAATTAAAAAAAATTTTTTTTTTTTTTTCCAAATTTTTTTTTGATGTTTCTTCTCAACATTCGGTTTTTTTCAAATTTTTTTTTTTTGTTTTTTTCCAAATTTTTTTTTTTTTTTCAAATTTTGTTTTTTTTCCAAATGTTTTTTTTTTTTTTTTCCAATTTTTTTTTTTTTTTTCCAAATTTTTTTTGTTGTTTTTTTTTCTGAAATTTTTTTTTTTTTATTTTTTTTTTTTCTCAAATTTTGGTTTTTTTCAAATTTTTTATTTTTTTTTTCCAAATTTTTATTTTTTTTTTAAAAAATTTTTTTTTTTGTTTTTTTTTCTCAAATTTTTTTTTTTTCAAATTATTATTTTTTTTTGTGTAATTTAAAAAAAAAATGTTTTTTTTCCAAATTTTTTTTTTTCCAAATATTTTTTTTTTTTTCAATTTTTTTTATCCAAATTTTTTTTGTTGTTTTTTTTTCTCAAATTTTTTTTTTTTTTTTTTTCTCAAATTTTTTTTTTTAAATTATTATTTTTTTTCTGTAATTTAAAAAAAAAAAATTTTTTTTCCAATTTTTTTTTTTTTTTTTTCTTAAATTTTTTTTTTTTTAATTTTTTTTTTTTTTTTTTTCTCAAATTTTTTTTTCCAAATTTTTGTTTTTTTCGTTTTCTTTCTCAAATTTTGTTTTTTTCAGATTTTTTTTTTTTCAAATTTTTTTTTTTTTCTGAAATTTTTTTTTTCAAATTTTTTTTTTTTTTATTTTTTCTCAAATTTTTTTTTTTTCAAATTATTATTTTTTTTTTTCCTCAAATTTTGTTTTTTTCAAATTTTTTTTTATCTAAAATTTTTTTTTTCGAATTTTTTTTTGTGTAATTTAAATAAAAAATTTTTTTTTTTCCAAATTTTTTTTTTTTTTTTTAATTAAAAAAAATTTTGTTTTTTTTTTCCAAATTTTTTTTTGATGTTTCTTCTCAACATTCGGTTTTTTTCAAATTTTTTTTTTTTGTTTTTTTCCAAATTTTTTTTTTTTTTCAAATTTTTTTTTTTTTTCCAAATTTTTTTTTTTGTTTTTTTTTTCTCAAATTTTTTTTTTCAAATTATGAATTTTTTTATGTTATTAAAAATAAAAATAAAATAAATTTTCCAAATTTTTTTTTTGTTTTTTTCCAAATTTTTTTTTTTTTTTTCAAATTTTTTTTTTTCCAAATTTTTTTTTTTGTTTTTCCAAATTTTTTTTTTTTTTTTTAAATTTTTTTTTTTTTTGAAATTTTTTTTTTTTTTTTTTTTTTCTCAAATTTTTTTTTTTCAAATTATTATTATTTTTTTTTTTCAAATTTTTTTTTTTTTCGTTTTCTTTCTCAAATTTTGGTTTTATTCAAAATTTTTTTTGTTTTTTTTTTCAAATTTTTTTTTTTTTTCCAAATTTTTTTTTTTGTTTTTTTTTCCCAATTTTTTTTTTCAAATTTTTTTTTTTTTTTTTTAATTAAAAAATTTTTTTTTTTTTTTTTCCAAATTTTTTTTTTTTGTTTTTTTTTCTCAAATTTTGTTTATTTTTCAAATTTTTTTTTTTTTTTTAATTAAAAAAATTTTTTTTTTTTTTTTCCAAATTTTTTTTTTTTTCTGAAATTTTTTTTTTTTTTTTTTTTCTCAAATTTTTTTTTTTTTCAAATTATTATTATTTTTTCTGTAATTTAAGAAAAAAAAAAAAATTTCCAAATTTTTTTTTTGTTTTTTTCCAAATTTTTTTTTTTTTTTTCAAATTTTTTTTTTTCCAAATTTTTTTTTTTGTTTTTTTCTCTCAAATTTTGTTTTTTCAAATTTTTTTTTTTTTTTTTAATTAAAAAATTTTTTTTTTTTTTTATAAATTTTTTTTTTTTTTTGTTAAATTTTTTTTTTTTTCCAAATTTTTGTTTTTTTTTCGTTTTCTTTCTCAAATTTTGGTTTTATTCATATTTTTTTTGTTTTTTTTTTCAAATTTTTTTTTTTTTTTTCCACATTTTTTTTTTTTTTTTAATTAAAAAAAAATTTTTTTTTTTTTTCCAAATTTTTTTTTTTTTTCCAAATTTTTTTTGTTGTTTTTTTTCTGAAATTTTTTTTTTTTCAAATTTTTTTTTTTTTTTTAATTAAAAAAATTTTTTTTTTTTTTTTCCAAATTTTTTTTTTTTTTTTTAATTTTTTTTTTTTTTTTTCCAAATTTTTTTTATTTTTTTTTTTGTTTTTTTTTTCTGAAATTTTGTTTTTTTTCAAATTTTTTTGTTTTTTTCTGAAATTTTTTTGTTTTTTTTTTTCTCAAATTTTTTTTTTTTCAAATTATTATTTTTTTTTTTTCAAATTTTTTTTTTTTTCTGAAATTTTTTTTTTCAAATTTTTTTTTTTTCTGAAATTTTTTTTTTCAAATTTTTTTTTTTCTGAAATTTTTTTTTTCAAATTTTTTTTTTTTTTTTTCCAAATTTTTTTTTTTTTTTTTTCCAATTTTTTTTTTTTTTTTAATTAAAAAAAAATTTTTTTTTTTTTTCCAAATTTTTTTTTTTTTTCCAAATTTTTTTTGTTGTTTTTTTTTCTGAAATTTTTTTTTTTTCAAATTTTTTTTTTTCTGAAATTTTTTTTTTCAAATTTTTTTTTTTTTTTTTTTTTTCTCAAATTTTTGTTTTTCAAATTATTATTTTTTTACTGTAATTTAAAAAAAAAAATGTTTTTTTTCC
Source organism: Netelia virgata (assembly GCA_951802705.1). Classification (NCBI taxonomy): domain Eukaryota; kingdom Metazoa; phylum Arthropoda; class Insecta; order Hymenoptera; family Ichneumonidae; genus Netelia; species Netelia virgata. The sequence continues at coordinate 31,781,042 of OX637863.1, read as the reverse complement.
AAATTTTTTTTTTTTTTTTCAAATTTTTTTTTTTTTCTCAAATTTTTGTTTTTTTTTTCGTTTTCTTTCTCAAATTTTGGTTTTTTCAAAATTTTTTTTTTTCAAATTTTTTTTTTTTCCAAATTTTTTTTTTTTTTTTTTTTTCTCAAATTTTTTTTTTTCAAATTTTTTTTTTTCTGAAATTTTTTTTTTCAAATTTTTTTTTTTTCTGAAATTTTTTTTAAAAAATTTTTTTTTTTTCTGAAATTTTTTTTTTCAAATTATGAATTTTTTTATGTTATTAAAAATAAAAATAAAATAAATTTTCCAAATTTTTTTTTTGTTTTTTTCCAAATTTTTTTTTTTTTTTTCAAATTTTTTTTTTTTCCAAATTTTTTTTTTTGTTTTTCCAAATTTTTTTTTTTTTTTTTAAATTTTTTTTTTTTTTTAAATTTTTTTTTTTTTTTTTTTTTTCTCAAATTTTTTTTTTTCAAATTATTATTATTTTTTTTTTTCAAATTTTTTTTTTTTTCGTTTTCTTTCTCAAATTTTGGTTTTATTCAAAAGTTTTTTTGTTTTTTTTTTCAAATTTTTTTTTTTTTTCCAAATTTTTTTTATTTTTTTTTTTGTTTTTTTTTTCTGAAATTTTGTTTTTTTTCAAATTTTTTTGTTTTTTTCTGAAATTTTTTTGTATTTTTTTTTCTCAAATTTTTTTTTTTCAAATTATTATTTTTTTTTTTTCAAATTTTTTTTTTTTTCTGAAATTTTTTTTTTCAAATTTTTTTTTTTTCTGAAATTTTTTTTTTCAAATTTTTTTTTTTCTGAAATTTTTTTTTTCAAATTTTTTTTTTTTTTTTTCCAAATTTTTTTTTTTTTTTTTTCCAATTTTTTTTTTTTTTTTAATTAAAAAAAAATTGTTTTTTTTTTCCAAATTTTTTTTTTTTTTCCAAATTTTTTTTGTTGTTTTTTTTTCTGAAATTTTTTTTTTTTCAAATTTTTTTTTTTCTCAAATTTTTTTTTTCGAATTATTATTTTTTTTACTGTAATTAAAAAAAAAATATTTTTTTCCAAATTTTTTTTTTTTTTTTTTCAAATTTTGTTTTTTGTTCAAATTTTTTTTTTTTGTTTTTTTTTTCCCAAATTTTTTTTTTTTCAAATTTTGTTTTTTTCGATTTTTTTTTTTTTTTTTTAATTAAAAATTTTTTTTTTTTTTTTCCAAATTTTTTTTTTTTTTTTTTTTTTTTTTTCCAAATTTTTTTTTTTTTTTCCAAATTTTTTTTTTTGTTTTTTTTTCTTAAATTTTTTTTTTTTCAATTTTTTTTTTTTCTTCTGAAATTTTTTTGTTTTTTTTTTTCTCAAATTTTTTTTTTTTCAAATTATTATTTTTTTTCTGTAATTTAAAAAAAACAATTTTTTTTTCCAAATTTTTTTTTTTTTTTTTTCCAAATTTTTTTTTTTTGGTTTTTTTTTCTCAAATTTTGTTTTTTTTCAAATTTTTTTTTTTTTCTGAAATTTTTTTCTGAAATTTTTTTTTTCAAATTTTTTTTTTTCTAAAATTGTTTTTTCAAATTTTTTTTTTTTTTTTTTTTCTCAAATTTTTTTTTTCGAATTATTATTTTTTTTACTGTAATTAAAAAAAATATATTTTTTTCCAAATTTTTTTTTTTTTTCTCAAATTTTTGTTTTTTTTTCGTTTTCTTTCTCAAATTTTGGTTTTTTCAAATTTTTTTTTTTTCCAAATTTTTTTTTTTGTTTTTTTTTCTCAAATTTTTTTTTTTTCAAATTTTTTTTTTTTTTTTTAATCAAAAAAAATTTTTTTTTCCAAATTTTTTTTTTTTTTTCCAAAATTTTTTTTTTCCAAATTTTTTTTTTTTTTTTCTCAAATTTTGTTTTTTTTTTGTTCTCAAATGTTGTTTTTTCAAATTTTTTTTTTTTTTTTTTCCAAATTTTTTTTTTTCCTAATTTTTTTTTTTTTTTTCCAAATTTTTTTTTTTTTTTTTTTTCCAAATTTTTTTTTTTTTTTTCCAAATTTTTTGTTTTTTTTTTTTCTCAAATTTTGGTTTTTTTCAAATTTTTTTTTTTCCAAATTTTTTTTTTTTTTTTTTCCAAATTTTTTTTTTGTTTTTTTTTCTCAAATTTTATTTTTTTTTTCTGAAAGTTTTTTTTTCAAATTTTTTTTTTTGTGTAATTTAAAAAAAAAATGTTTTTTTTCCAATTTTTTTTTTTTTTTTAATTAAAAAAAAATTTTTTTTTTTTTCCAAATTTTTTTTTTTTTTTCCAAATTTTTTTTGTTGTTTTTTTTTCTGAAATTTTTTTTTTTTCAAATTTTTTTTTTTTTCAATTTTTTTTTTTTTTTTTCTGAAAGTTTTTCGTTCAAATTATGATTTTTTTTATGTCATTTAAAATAAAAAAAAAAAAAATTTCCAAAGTTTTTTTTTTTTTATTTTTTTTTTTTTCTGAATTTTTTTTTTTTCCAATTTTTTTTTTTTTTTTTCTCAAATTTTGTTTTTTTTCAATTTTTTTTTTTTCTGAAATTTTTTTTTTGTTTTTTTTCCAAATTTTTTTTTCTTTCTCAACATTTGGTTTTTTTCAAATTTTTTTTTTTTTTCAATTTTTTTTTTTCCAAATTTTTTTTTTTTTGTTTTTATTTCTCAAATTTTTTTTTTTTTTTTTAATTAAAAATTTTTTTTTTTTCAATTTTTTTTTTTTTTTCCAAATTTTTTTTTTTTTTCCAAATTTTTTTTCTTTTTTTCAAATTTTTTTTTTTCCAAATTTTTGTTTTTTTTTCGTTTTCTTTCTCAAAGTTTGGTTTTATTCAAATTTTTTTTTTTTTCCAATTTTTTTTTTTTTTTTTTTTCAAATTTTTTTTTTTTTTTCCAAATTTTTTTTTCTTTCTCAACATTTGGTTTTTTTCAAATTTTTTTTTTTTTTCAATTTTTTTTTTTCCAAATTTTTGTTTTTTTTTCGTTTTCTTTCTCAAAGTTTGGTTTTTTTCAAATTTTTTTTTTTCCAAATTTTTTTTTTTTTTTTTCCAAATTTTTTTTTTGTTTTTTTTTCTCAAATTTTATTTTTTTTTTCTGAAAGTTTTTTTTTCAAATTTTTTTTTTTGTGTAATTTAAAAAAAAAATGTTTTTTTTCCAATTTTTTTTTTTTTTTTAATTAAAAAAAATTTTTTTTTTTTTTCCAAATTTTTTTTTTTTTTTCCAAATTTTTTTTGTTGTTTTTTTTTCTGAAATTTTTTTTTTTTCAAATTTTTTTTTTTTTCTGAAATTTTTTGTTTTTTTTGGCAAATTTTTTTTTTTTTCAAGTTATTATTATTTTTTCTGTAATTTAAGAAGAAAAAAAAAAATTTTCCAAATTTTTTTTTTGTTTTTCCAATTTTTTTTTTTTTTCAATTTTTTTTTTTTTTTTTCTGAAAGTTTTTCGTTCAAATTATGATTTTTTTTATGTCATTTAAAATTAAAAAAAAAAAATTTTCAAAAGTTTTTTTTTTTTTATTTTTTTTTTTTCTGAATTTTTTTTTTTTTTCCAATTTTTTTTTTTTTCAATTTTTTTTTTTCCAAATTTTTTTTTTTTTGTTTTTTTTTCTCAAATTTTTTTTTTTTTTTTTAATTAAAAAGTTTTTTTTTTTCAATTTTTTTTTTTTTTCCAAATTTTTTTTTTTTCCAAATTTTTTTTCTTTTTTTTCAAATTTTTTTTTTTCCAAATTTTTGTTTTTTTTTCGTTTTCTTTCTCAAAGTTTGGTTTTATTCAAATTTTTTTTTTTTTCCAATTTTTTTTTTTTTTTTTTTTTCAAATTTTTTTTTTTTTTGTTCTCAAATGTTGTTTTTTCAAATTAATATTTTTTTATGTAATTTAAAATAAAAAAAAAAAATTTCCGGTTTTTTTTTTTTTTTTTTTTTTCAAATTTTTTTTGTGTAATTTAAAAAAAAAATGTTTTTTTTTCCAAATTTTTTTTTTTTTTTTAATTAAAATTTGTATTTTTTTTTTCCAAATTTTTTTTTTTTTTCTGAAATTTTTTTTTTTTTTTTCTTCTGAAATTTTTTTTTTTCAAATTATTATTTTTTTTCTGTAATTTAAAAAAAAAAAAAAAATTTTCCAATTTTTTTTTTTTTTTCCTCAAATTTTGTTTTTTTCAAATTTTTTTTTTTCTGAAATTTTTTTTTTCGAATTTTTTTTTGTGTAATTTAAAAAAAAAATTTTTTTTTTCCAAATTTTTTTTTTTTTTTTAATTAAAAAAATTTTTTTTTTTTTTTTCCAAATTTTTTTTTTGTTGTTTCTTCTCAACATTTGGTTTTTTTCAAATTTTTTTTTTTTCCAATTTTTTTTTTTTTTTTCTCAAATTTGTTTTTTTGTTTTTTTCCAAAATTTTGTTTTTTTTTCCAAATTTTTTTTTTTCTAATTTTTTTTTTTTTTTTTAATTTTTTTTTTTTTTTTTCCAAATTTTTTTTTTTTTTTCCAAATTTTTTTTGTTGTTTTTTTTTCTGAAATTTTTTTTTCAAATTTTTTTTTTTTTTCTGAAATTTTTTTTTTCAAATTATTATTTTTTTTCTGTAATTTAAAAAAAAAAAAATTTTTCCAAATTTTTTTTTTTTTTTTTTTCTCAAATTTTTTTTTTAAATTATTATTTTTTTTTCTGTAATTTAAAAAAAAAAAATTTTTTTTCCAATTTTTTTTTTTTTTTTTTCTTAAATTTTTTTTTTTTTAATTTTTTTTTTTTTTTTTTTCTCAAATTTTTTTTTTCCAAATTTTTGTTTTTTTTTCGTTTTCTTTCTCAAATTTTGGTTTTTTTCAAATTTTTTTTTTTTTTCCAAATTATTTATTTTTTTTTTCCAAATTTTTTTTTTTTTTTTTTTTTAATTTTTGTTTTGTTTTTTTTCTCAATTTTTTTTTTTTCCAAATTTTTTTTTTTGTTTTTTTTTCTCAAATTTTTTTTTTCAAATATTTTTTTTTTTCAAATTTTTTTTTTTTTTTCCAAATTTTTTTTTTTTGTTTTTTTTTCCCAAATTTTGTTTTTCAAATTTTTTTTTTTTTTCTCCACATTTTTTTTTTTGTTTTTTTTTTCTCAAATTTTGTTTTTTTTTAAATTTTTTTTTTTTTTTTTAATTAAAAAAATTTTTTTTTTTTTTTTCCAAATTTTTTTTTTTTTTTTCCAAATTTTTTTTTTTTTTTTTCCAAATTTTTTTTATTTTTTTTTTTGTTTTTTTTTCTGAAATTTTGTTTTTTTCAAATTTTTTTTGTTTTTTCTGAAATTTTTTTGTTTTTTTTTTTTCTCAAATTTTTTTTTTTTCAAATTATTATTTTTTTTTTTTTTCCAAATTTTTTTTTTTTTGTTTTTTTTTCTCAAATTTTGTTTTTTTTTCAAATTTTTTTTTTTTCCTGAAATTTTTTTTTTCAAATTTTTTTTTTTTCTGAAATTTTTTTTTTCAAATTTTTTTTTTTCTGAAATTTTTTTTTTCAAATTTTTTTTTTTTTTTTTTTTTTCTCAAATTTTTTTTTTTCAAGTTTTTTATTTTTTTACTGTAATTTTAAAAAAAAAATGTTTTTTTTCCAAATTTTTTTTTTTTTTTTCAAATTTTTTTTTTTTTCTCTAATTTTTGTTTTTTTTTCGTTTTCTTTCTCAAGTTTTGGTTTTTTCAAAATTTTTTTTTTTCAAATTTTTTTTTTTTTCCAAATTTTTTTTTTTTTTTTTTTTTCTCAAATTTTTTTTTTTCAAATTTTTTTTTTTCTGAAATTTTTTTTTTCAAATTTTTTTTTTTGTTCACATTTTTTTTTTTTTTTTTTAATTAAAAAAATTTTTTTTTTCCAAATTTTTTTTTCTCAAATTTTGTTTTTTTTCAAATTTTTTTTTTTTTTTAAAATTTTTTTTTTTTTTCCAAATTTTGTTTTTGTTTTTTTTTCTCAAATTTTTTTTTTTTTTTTTAATTAAAAATTTTTTTTTTTTTTTTTTCCAAATTTTTTTTTTTGTTTTTTTTTCTCAAATTTTTTTTTTTTCAAATTTTTTTTTTTTTTTTTCATTAAAAAAATTTTTTTTTTTTTTTTCCAAATTTTTTCTTTTTTTTTCAAATTTTTTTTTTTTTCCGAAATTTTTATTTTTTTTATTTTTTTTTTTTTCTCAAATTTTGGTTTTTTCAAATTTTTTTTTTTTCAAAATTTTTTATTTTTTTTTTCCAAATTTTTTTTTTTTTTTTTCAATTTTTTTTTTTTTTTCCAAATTTTTGTTTTTTTTTCGTTTTCTTTCTCAAATTTTGGTTTTATTCAAAATTTTTTTTTTTTCCAAATTTTTTTTGTTTTTTTTTTTCAAATTTTTTTTTTTTTTCCAAATTTTTTTTTTTGTTTTTTTTCCCAATTTTTTTTTTCGAATTTTTTTTTTTTTTTTTTAATTAAAAAATTTTTTTTTTTTTTTTTCCAAATTTTTTTTTTTTGTTTTTTTTCTCAAATTTTGTTTTTTTTCAATTTTTTTTTTTTTTTTTTAATTAAAAAATTTTTTTTTTTTTTTTTCCAAATTTTTTTTTTTTTTTTTTAATTTTTTTTTTTTTCCAAATTTTTGTTTTTTTTCGTTTTCTTTCTCAAATTTTGGTTTTATTCATATATTTTTTTTTTTTTTTCAAATTTTTTTTTTCCAAATTTTTGTTTTTTTCTTTCTCAACATTTGGTTTTTTTCAAATTTTTTTTTTTTTTAATTTTTTTTTTTCCAAATTTTTTTTTTTTTTTTTTTTTTCTCAAATTTTTTTTTTTTTTTTTTTTCTCAAATTTTTTTTTTTTTCAATTTTTTTTTTTTTTTTTTTTCTCAAATTTTTTTTTTCCAAATTTTTTTTTTTTTCCTTTTCTTTCTCAAATTTTGTTTTTTTTTCAAATTTTTTTTTTTCCAAAATTTTTTTTTTTCAAATTTTTTTTTTTTTTTTTTCTCAAATTTTTTTTTTTTTCGTTTTCTTTCTCAAATTTTGGTTTTTTCAAATTTTTTTTTTTTTCCAAATTTTTTTTTTTTCGTTTTCTTTCTCAAATTTTTTTTTTTTTTTTTAATTAAAAATTTTTTTTTTTTTTTTTCCAAATTTTTTTTTTTTTTCTGAAATTTTATTTTTTTTTTTTCTCAAATGTTGTTTTTTTTCAAATTATTAATTTTTTTTATGTAATTTAAAATGAAAAAAAAAAAATTTTCCAGTTTTTTTTTTCCAAATTTTTTTTTTTTTTTTTCCAATTTTTTTGTTTTCTCCAAATTTTTTTTGTTGTTTTTTTTTCTCAAATTTTTTTTTTTCAAATTTTGTTTTTTGTTTTTTTCCAAATTTTTTTTTTTTGGAAATTTTTTTTTTTCCAAATTTTTTTTTTTTTCTTAAATTTTTTTTTTTCGAATTTTTTTTTTTTTTCTGAAATTATTATTTTTTTTTTTTTTCTCAAATGTTGTTTTTTTCAGATTATTAATTTTTTTTATGTAATTTAAAATGAAAAAAAAAAAATTTTCCAAAGTTTATTTTTTCCAAATTTTTTTTTTTTTTTTCCAAATTTTTTTTTTCTCCAAATTTTTTTTGTTGTTTTTTTTTCTCAAATTTTTTTTTTCAAATTTTTTTTTTTTCTCAAATTTTTTTTTTTTTTTTTTTTCTCAAATTTTTTTTTTTCAAATTATTATTTTTCTGTAATTTAAAAAAAAAAAAAAAAAATTCCAAATTTTTTTTTTGTTTTTTTTCTCAAATTTTTTTTTTTTTCTAAATTTTTGTTTTTTTTTCGTTTTCTTTCTCAAATTTTGGTTTTTTTCAAATTTTTTTTTTTTTTTTTCTCAAATTTTTTTTTTCCAATTTTTTTTTTTTCTGAATTTTTTTTTTTTTTTTTTTTCTCAAATGTTGTTTTTTTTCAAATTATTATTTTTCTTTATGTAATTTAAAATGAAAAAAAAAAAATTTTTCCAAATTTTTTTTTTTCCAAATTTTTTTTTTTTTTTCCAAATTTTTTTTTTCAAATTTTTTTTTTTTCTGAAATTTTTTTTTTTTTTTTTTTTCTCAAAATTTTTTTTTAAATTATTATTTTTTCTGTAATTTAAAAAAAAAAAAAAAAATTTTTCCAAATTTTTTTTTTTTGTTTTTTTTCTCAAATTTTGTTTTTTTCAATTTTTTTTTTTTTTTCTGAAAGTTTTTTTTTCAAATTTTTTTTTTTTTTTTTTGATAAAAAAATTTTTTTTTTTTTTCCAAATTTTTTTTTTTTTCCAAATTTTTTTTTTTGTTTTTTTTCTCAAATTTATTTTGTTTTCAAATTATTATTATTTTTTCTGTAATTTGAGAAAAAAAAAAAATTTTCCAAATTTTTTTTTTGTTTTTCCAAATTTTTTTTTTTGTTTTTTTTCTCAAATTTATTTTTTTTCATTTTTTTTTTTTTTTTTTAATTAAAAAAAAATTTTTTTTTTTTCCAAATTTTTTTTTTTTTTTTTCCAAATTTTTTTTTTTTCCAAATTTTTTTTTTGTTTTTTTTTCTCAAATTTATTTTTTTTTCAAATTTTTTTTTTTTTTTTAATCAAAAAAAATTTTTTTTTTTTTTTCCAAATTTTTTTTTTTTTTTTTCCAAATTTTTTTTTTGTTTTTTTCCAAATTTTTGTTTTTGTTTTTTTTCTCAAATTTTGTTTTTTTCAAATTTTTTTTTTTTTTCTGAAATTTTTTTGTTTTTTTTTTTTCTCAATTTTTTTTTTTTTCAAATTATTATTTTTTTTCTGTAATTTAAAAAAAAAAAAAAATTTTTTTTCCAAATTTGGTTTTTTTTTTGTTTTCTTTCTCAAATTTGGGTTTTTTTCAAATTTGTTTTTTTTTCCAAGTTTTTTTTTTTTCTCAAATTTTTTTTTTTGTTTTTTTTCCAAATTTTTTTTTCAAATTTTTTTTTTTTTCCAAGTTTTTTTTTTTTTCTTCTCATTTTTTTTTTTTTTTTTCTAATTAAAAAATTTTTTTTTTTTTTTTCCAAATTTTTTTTTTTTTCGTTTTCCATCTCAATTTTTTTTTTTTTTTTTTAATTAAAAAAAACTTTTTTTTTTTTCCAATTTGTTTTTTTTTTCTGAAATTTTTTTTTTGTTTTTTTTTTTTCTCAAATTTTGGTTTTTTTTTTTAATTAAAACAAATTTTTTTTTTTTTTTTTTTCAAATTTTTTTTTTCCAAATTTTTGTTTTTTTCTTTCTCAACATTTGGTTTTTTTCAAATTTTTTTTTTTTTTTATTTTTTTTTTTCCAAATTTTTTTTTTTTTTTTTTTTTTCTCAAATTTTTTTTTTTTTTTTTTTCTCAATTTTTTTTTTTTTTTCTAATTTTTTTTTTTTTTTTTTTTTTCTCAAATTTTTTTTTTTTCCAAATTTTTGTTTTTTTTCGTTTTCTTTCTCAAATTTTGGTTTTTTTCAAATTTGTTTTTTTTCCAAATTTTTGTTTTTTTTCGTTTTCTTTCTCAAATTTTGTTTTTTTTCAAATTTGTTTTTTTTCCAAATTTTTTTTTTTTTTTTTAATTAAAATTTTTTTTTTTTTTCGTTTTCTTTCTCAAATTTTTTTTTTTTTTTTTAATTAAAAAAAACTTTTTTTTTTTTTTTTTTTCAAATTTTTTTTTTCCAAATTTTTGTTTTTTTCTTTCTCAACATTTGGTTTTTTTCAAATTTTTTTTTTTTTTAATTTTTTTTTTTCCAAATTTTTTTTTTTTTTTTTTTTTTCTCAAATTTTTTTTTTTTTTTTTTTTCTCAAATTTTTTTTTTTTCAATTTTTTTTTTTTTTTTTTTTTCTCAAATTTTTTTTTTCCAAATTTTTTTTTTTTCGTTTTCTTTCTCAAATTTTGTTTTTTTTCAAATTTTTTTTTTTCCAAAATTTTTTTTTTTTCAAATTTTTTTTTTTTTTTTTTCTCAAATTTTTTTTTTTTTCGTTTTCTTTCTCAAATTTTGGTTTTTTTCAAATTTTTGTTTTTTTCCAAATTTTTTTTTTTTCGTTTTCTTTCTCAAATTTTTTTTTTTTTTTTTAATTAAAAATTTTTTTTTTTTTTTTTCCAAATTTTTTTTTTTTTTCTGAAATTTTATTTTTTTTTTTTCTCAAATGTTGTTTTTTTTCAAATTATTAATTTTTTTTATGTAATTTAAAATGAAAAAAAAAAAATTTTCCAGTTTTTTTTTTCCAAATTTTTTTTTTTTTTCCAATTTTTTTGTTTTCTCCAAATTTTTTTTGTTGTTTTTTTTTCTCAAATTTTTTTTTTTCAAATTTTGTTTTTTGTTTTTTTTTCCAAATTTTTTTTTTTTGGAAATTTTTTTTTTTCCAAATTTTCTTTTTTTTTCTTCTCAAATTTTTTTTTTCGAATTTTTTTTTTTTTTCTGAAATTTTTTTTTTTTTTTTTTTTTCTCAAATGTTGTTTTTTTCAGATTATTAATTTTTTTTATGTAATTTAAAATGAAAAAAAAAAAATTTTCCAAAGTTTATTTTTTCCAAATTTTTTTTTTTTTTTTTTCCAAATTTTTTTTTTCTCCAAATTTTTTTTGTTGTTTTTTTTTCTCAAATTTTTTTTTTCAAATTTTTTTTTTTTCTCAAATTTTTTTTTTTTTTTTTTTTTCTCAAATTTTTTTTTTCAAATTATTATTTTTCTGTAATTTAAAAAAAAAAAAAAAAATTTCCAAATTTTGTTTTTTGTTTTTTTTCTCAAATTTTTTTTTTCAAATTATGATTTTTTTTACTGTAATTTAAAAAAAAAAAAAAAATTTTTCCAAATTTTTTTTTTTTTTTTTTCCAAATTTTTTTTTTTTTTTTTCCAAATTTTTTTTTTTTTTTTTTTCCAAATTTTTTTTTTTTTCCAAATTTTTTTTTTTGTTTTTTTTCTCAAATTTATTTTTTTTCATTTTTTTTTTTTTTTTTTAATTAAAAAAAATTTTTTTTTTTTTTCCAAATTTTTTTTTTTGTTTTTTCCAAATTTTTTTTTTTTTTTTTTTTCCCAAATTTTGTATTTTTTTTTTTCCAAATTTTGTTTTTTGTTTTTTTTTCTCAAATTTTTTTTTTTTTCAAATTTTTTTTTTTTTTTTTTAATTTTTTTTTTTTTTTTCTGAAAGTTTTTTTTTCAAATTTTTTTTTTTGTGTAATTTAAAAAAAAAATGTTTTTTTTCCAAATTTTTTTTTTTTTTTTTTCCAAATTTTTTTTTTTTCCAAATTTTTTTTTTTGTTTTTTTTTCTCAAATTTATTTTTTTTCAAATTTTTTTTTTTTTTTTAATCAAAAAAATTTTTTTTTTTTTTTTCCAAATTTTTTTTTTTTTTTTTTCCAAATTTTTGTTTTTGTTTTTTTTTCTCAAATTTTGTTTTTTTCAAATTTTTTTTTTTTTTCTGAAATTTTTTTGTTTTTTTTTTTTCTCAATTTTTTTTTTTTTCAAATTATTATTTTTTTTCTGTAATTTAAAAAAAAAAAAAATTTTTTTTTCCAAATTTGGTTTTTTTTTTGTTTTCTTTCTCAAATTTGGGTTTTTTTCAAATTTGTTTTTTTTTCCAAGTTTTTTTTTTTTCTGAAATTTTTTTTTTTTTTTTTTTTTCTCAAATGTTGTTTTTTTCAAATTATTAATTTTTTTTATGTAATTTAAAATGAAAAAAAAAAAAATTTCCAAAGTTTTTTTTTTCCAAATTTTTTTTTTTCTCCAAATTTTTTTTGTTGTTTTTTTCTCAAATTTTTTTTTTTTCTGAAATTTTTTTTTTTTTTTTTTTTTCTCAAATTTTTTTTTTTCAAATTATTATTTTTCTGTAATTTAAAAAAAAAAAAAAAAATTTTCCAAATTTTTTTTTTGTTTTTTTCTCAAATTTTTTTTTTCCAAATTTTTTTGTTTATTTTTTCTCAAATTTTTTTTTTTTTTTTTTTTTTTCTCAAATTTTTTTTTTTGTTTTTTTCCAAATTTTTTTTTCAAATTTTTTTTTTTTTTTCCAAATTTTTTTTTTTTTTTTTCCAAATTTTTTTTTTGTTTTTTTTTTCAAATTTTTTTTTTTTTCTGAAATTTTTTTGTTTTTTTTTTCTCAAATTTTTTTTTTTTGAAATTATTATTTTTTTTTCTGTAATTTAAAAAAAAAAAAAAAATTTTTCCCAATTTTTTTTTTTTTTTTTTTCAAATTTTTTTTTTTTTTCTCAAATTTTTTTTTTTTCCAAATTTTTGTTTTTTTTTCGTTTTCTTTCTCAAATTTTGGTTTTATTCAAATTTTTTTTTTTCCAAATTTTTTTTTTTTTTTTTTTCCAAATTTTTTTTTTTGTTTTTTTTCTCAAATTTATTTTTTTTCAAATTTTTTTTTTTTTTTTTAATTAAAAAATTTTTTTTTTTTTTTCCAAATTTTTTTTTTTTTTTTTCCAAATTTTTTTTATTGTTTTTTTTTCTCAAATTTTGTTTTTTTTCAAATTTTTTTTTTTTTCTGAAATTTTTTTTTTTTGTTTTTTTTCTCAATTTTTTTTTTTCAAATTATGATTTTTTTTACTGTAATTTAAAAAAAAAAAAAAATTTTTTCCAAATTTGTTTTTTGTTTTTTTTCCAAATTTTTTTTTTCTTTCTCAACATTTGGTTTTTTTCAATTTTTTTTTTTTTCCAAATTTTTTTTTTTTTGTTTTTTTTTCTCAAATCTTGTTTTTGTTTTCTTTCTCAAATTTTTTTTTTTTTTTTTAATTAAAAATTTTTTTTTTTTTTTTTCCAAATGTTGTTTTTTTTCAAATTATTAATTTTTTTTATGTAATTTAAAATGAAAAAAAAAAATTTTCCAGTTTTTTTTTTCCAAATTTTTTTTTTTTTTTTTCCAATTTTTTTGTTTTCTCCAAATTTTTTTTGTTGTTTTTTTTTCTCAAATTTTTTTTTTTCAAATTTTGTTTTTTGTTTTTTTCCAAATTTTTTTTTTTTGGAAATTTTTTTTTCCCAAATTTTTTTTTTTTTTCTTCTCAAATTTTTTTTTTCGAATTTTTTTTTTTTTCTGAAAGTTTTTTTTTTTTTTTTTTTTCTCAAATGTTTTTTTCAGATTATTAATTTTTTTTATGTAATTTAAAATGAAAAAAAAAAAAATTTTCCAAAGTTTATTTTTTCCAAATTTTTTTTTTTTTTTTTTCCAAATTTTTTTTTTCTCCAAATTTTTTTTGTTGTTTTTTTTTCTCAAATTTTTTTTTTCAAATTTTTTTTTTTTCTGAAATTTTTTTTTTTTTTTTTTTTTCTCAAATTTTTTTTTTCAAATTATTATTTTTCTGTAATTTAAAAAAAAAAAAAAAAATTCCAAATTTTTTTTTTGTTTTTTTTCTCAAATTTTTTTTTTTTCTAAACTTTTATTTTTTTTCGTTTTCTTTCTCAAATTTTGGTTTTTTTCAAATTTTTTTTTTTTTTTTTTCTCAAATTTTTTTTTTCCAATTTTTTTTTTTTCTGAATTTTTTTTTTTTTTTTTTTTCTCAAATGTTGTTTTTTTTTAAATTATTATTTTTCTTTATGTAATTTAAAATGAAAAAAAAAAAATTTTTCCAAATTTTTTTTTTTCCAAATTTTTTTTTTCAAATTTTTTTTTTTTTCTGAAATTTTTTTTTTTTTTTTTTTTTTCTCAAATTTTTTTTTTCAAATTATTATTTTTTCTGTAATTTAAAAAAAAAAAAAAAATTTTTCCAAATTTTTTTTTTTTGTTTTTTTTCTCAAATTTTGTTTTTTTCAATTTTTTTTTTTTTTTCTGAAAGTTTTTTTTTTTGTTTTTTTTCTCAATTTTTTTTTTTCAAATTATGATTTTTTTTACTGTAATTTAAAAAAAAAAAAAAATTTTTTCCAAATTTGTTTTTTGTTTTTTTTCCAAATTTTTTTTTTCTTTCTCAACATTTGGTTTTTTTCAATTTTTTTTTTTTTCCAAATTTTTTTTTTTTTGTTTTTTTTTCTCAAATCTTGTTTTTGTTTTCTTTCTCAAATTTTTTTTTTTTTTTTTAATTAAAAATTTTTTTTTTTTTTTTTCCAAATGTTGTTTTTTTTCAAATTATTAATTTTTTTTATGTAATTTAAAATGAAAAAAAAAAATTTTCCAGTTTTTTTTTTCCAAATTTTTTTTTTTTTTTTTCCAATTTTTTTGTTTTCTCCAAATTTTTTTTGTTGTTTTTTTTTTTCAAATTTTTTTTTTTTTCTGAAAGTTTTTCTTTCAAATTATTATTTTTTTTTATGTAATTTAAAATAAAAAAAAAAATTTTTCCAAAGTTTTTTTTGTTTAATTATTTTTTTTTTCTGAAATTTTGTTTTTTTTTCAATTTTTTTTTTTTCTGAAATTTTTTTTTTCAAACTTTTTTTTTTTCTGAAATTTTTTTTTTCAAATTTTTTTTTTTCTGAAATTTTTTTTTTCAAATTTTTTTTTTTTTTTTTTTTCTGAAATTTTTTTTTTCAAATTTTTTTTTTTTTTTTTTTTCTCAAATTTTTTTTTTCAAATTATGATTTTTTTTCAAATTTTTTTTTTTTTCCTCAAATTTTTTTTTTTTCCAAATTTTTGTTTTTTTTTTCGTTTTCTTTCTCAAATTTTGGTTTTATTCAAATTTTTTTTTTTTCCAAATTTTTTTTTTTTTTTTTCCAAATTTTTTTTTTTTTTTTTTTCCAAATTTTTTTTTTTGTTTTTTTTCTCAAATTTATTTTTTTTCAAATTTTTTTTTTTTTTTTAATTAAAAAATTTTTTTTTTTTTTCCAAATTTTTTTTTTTTTTTTTCCAAATTTTTTTTATTGTTTTTTTTTCTCAAATTTTGTTTTTTTTCAAATTTTTTTTTTTTTTCTGAAATTTTTTTTTTTTGTTTTTTTTCTCAATTTTTTTTTTTCAAATTATGATTTTTTTTACTGTAATTTAAAAAAAAAAACAATTTTTTTCCAAATTTTTTTTTTGTTTTTTTTCCAAATTTTTTTTTTCTTTCTCAACATTTGGTTTTTTTCAATTTTTTTTTTTTTCCAAATTTTTTTTTTTTTGTTTTTTTTTCTCAAATCTTGTTTTTGTTTTCTTTCTCAAATTTTTTTTTTTTTTTTTAATTAAAAATTTTTTTTTTTTTTTTTCCAAATGTTGTTTTTTTTCAAATTATTAATTTTTTTTATGTAATTTAAAATGAAAAAAAAAAATTTTCCAGTTTTTTTTTTCCAAATTTTTTTTTTTTTTTTTTCCAATTTTTTTGTTTTCTCCAAATTTTTTTTGTTGTTTTTTTTTCTCAAATTTTTTTTTTTCAAATTTTGTTTTTTGTTTTTTTCCAAATTTTTTTTTTTTGGAAATTTTTTTTTCCCAAATTTTTTTTTTTTTTCTTCTCAAATTTTTTTTTTTCGAATTTTTTTTTTTTTCTGAAATTTTTTTTTTTTTTTTTTTTTCTCAAATGTTGTTTTTTTCAGATTATTAATTTTTTTTATGTAATTTAAAATGAAAAAAAAAAAAATTTTCCAAAGTTTATTTTTTCCAAATTTTTTTTTTTTTTTTTTTCCAAATTTTTTTTTTCTCCAAATTTTTTTTGTTGTTTTTTTTTCTCAAATTTTTTTTTTCAAATTTTTTTTTTTTCTGAAATTTTTTTTTTTTTTTTTTTTCTCAAATTTTTTTTTTTCAAATTATTATTTTTCTGTAATTTAAAAAAAAAAAAAAAAATTTCCAAATTTTTTTTTTGTTTTTTTTCTCAAATTTTTTTTTTTTTCTAAACTTTTATTTTTTTTCGTTTTCTTTCTCAAATTTTGGTTTTTTTCAAATTTTTTTTTTTTTTTTTTCTCAAATTTTTTTTTTCCAATTTTTTTTTTTTCTGAATTTTTTTTTTTTTTTTTTTCTCAAATGTTGTTTTTTTTTAAATTATTATTTTTCTTTATGTAATTTAAAATGAAAAAAAAAAATTTTTCCAAATTTTTTTTTTTCCAAATTTTTTTTTTTTTTCCAAATTTTTTTTTTCAAATTTTTTTTTTTTCTGAAATTTTTTTTTTTTTTTTTTTTTTCTCAAAATTTTTTTTTTCAAATTATTATTTTTTCTGTAATTTAAAAAAAAAAAAAAAATTTTTCCAAATTTTGTTT
Organism: Netelia virgata; assembly: GCA_951802705.1. Taxonomy (NCBI): domain Eukaryota; kingdom Metazoa; phylum Arthropoda; class Insecta; order Hymenoptera; family Ichneumonidae; genus Netelia; species Netelia virgata. Next base: position 31,765,099 of record OX637863.1, on the reverse strand, counting down.
TTTTGTTTTTTTTCCAAATTTTTTTTTTTTTTTTTTTTTCTCAAATTTTGTTTTTTTTCAAATTTTTTTTTTTTTCTGAAAGTTTTTCTTTCAAATTATTATTTTTTTTTATGTAATTTAAAATAAAAAAAAAAATTTTTCCAAAGTTTTTTTTGTTTAATTATTTTTTTTTTCTGAAATTTTGTTTTTTTTTCAATTTTTTTTTTTTCTGAAATTTTTTTTTTCAAATTTTTTTTTTTTCTGAAATTTTTTTTTTCAAATTTTTTTTTTTCTGAAATTTTTTTTTTCAAATTTTTTTTTTTTTTTTTTTCTGAAATTTTTTTTTTCAAATTTTTTTTTTTTTTTTTTTTCTCAAATTTTTTTTTTCAAATTATGATTTTTTTTCAAATTTTTTTTTTTTTCCTCAAATTTTTTTTTTTTCCAAATTTTTGTTTTTTTTTCAAATTTTTTTTTTTTTTCTGAAATTTTTTTTTTTTGTTTTTTTTCTCAAATTTTTTTTTTCAAATTATGATTTTTTTTACTGTAATTTAAAAAAAAAAAAAAAATTTTTCCAAATTTTGTTTTTGTTTTTTTTCCAAATTTTTTTTTCTTTCTCAACATTTGGTTTTTTTCAATTTTTTTTTTTTCCAAATTTTTTTTTTTTTGTTTTTTTTTTCTCAAATCTTGTTTTTGTTTTCTTTCTCAAATTTTTTTTTTTTTTTTTAATTAAAAATTTTTTTTTTTTTTTTTTCCAAATGTTGTTTTTTTTCAAATTATTAATTTTTTTTATGTAATTTAAAATGAAAAAAAAAAATTTTCCAGTTTTTTTTTCCAAATTTTTTTTTTTTTTTCCAATTTTTTTGTTTTCTCCAAATTTTTTTTGTTGTTTTTTTTTCTCAAATTTTTTTTTTTCAAATTTTGTTTTTTGTTTTTTTCCAAATTTTTTTTTTTTGGAAATTTTTTTTTCCCAAATTTTTTTTTTTTTTCTTCTCAAATTTTTTTTTTTCGAATTTTTTTTTTTTTCTGAAATTTTTTTTTTTTTTTTTTTTTCTCAAATGTTGTTTTTTTCAGATTATTAATTTTTTTTATGTAATTTAAAATGAAAAAAAAAAAATTTTCCAAAGTTTATTTTTTCCAAATTTTTTTTTTTTTTTTTTCCAAATTTTTTTTTTCTCCAAATTTTTTTTGTTGTTTTTTTTTCTCAAATTTTTTTTTTCAAATTTTTTTTTTTTCTGAAATTTTTTTTTTTTTTTTTTTTTCTCAAATTTTTTTTTTTCAAATTATTATTTTTCTGTAATTTAAAAAAAAAAAAAAAATTTTCCAAATTTTTTTTTTGTTTTTTTTCTCAAATTTTTTTTTTTTTCTAAACTTTTATTTTTTTTCGTTTTCTTTCTCAAATTTTGGTTTTTTTCAAATTTTTTTTTTTTTTTTTTTTTCTCAAATTTTTTTTTTTTCCAAATTTTTGTTTTTTTTCGTTTTCTTTCTCAAATTTTGGTTTTTTTCAAATTTGTTTTTTTTCCAAATTTTTGTTTTTTTTCGTTTTCTTTCTCAAATTTTGTTTTTTTTCAAATTTGTTTTTTTTCCAAATTTTTTTTTTTTTTTTTTTCTCAAATTTTTTCTTTGTGTAATTTAAAAAAAAAATGTTTTTTTTCCAAATTTTTTTTTTTTTTTTTAATTAAAAAAATTTTTTTTTTTCGTTTTCTTTCTCAAATTTTTTTTTTTTCGTTTTCTTTCTCAAATTTTTTTTTTTTTTTTTAATTAAAAAATTTTTTTTTTTTTTTTCCAAATTTTTTTTTTTTTCGTTTTCTTTCTCAATTTTTTTTTTTTTTTTTTAATTAAAAAAAACTTTTTTTTTTTTCCAATTTGTTTTTTTTTTCTGAAATTTTTTTTTTGTTTTTTTTTTTTCTCAAATTTTGGTTTTTTTTTTTAATTAAAACAAATTTTTTTTTTTTTTTTTTTCAAATTTTTTTTTTCCAAATTTTTGTTTTTTTCTTTCTCAACATTTGGTTTTTTTCAAATTTTTTTTTTTTTTAATTTTTTTTTTTCCAAATTTTTTTTTTTTTTTTTTTTTTCTCAAATTTTTGTTTTTTTTCGTTTTCTTTCTCAAATTTTGGTTTTTTTCAAATTTGTTTTTTTTCCAAATTTTTGTTTTTTTTCGTTTTCTTTCTCAAATTTTGGTTTTTTTCAAATTTGTTTTTTTTCCAAATTTTTTTTTTTTTTTTTTTCTCAAATTTTGTTTTTTTCAAATTTTTTCTTTGTGTAATTTAAAAAAAAAATGTTTTTTTTCCAAATTTTTTTTTTTTTTTTTAATTAAAAATTTTTTTTTTTTCGTTTTCTTTCTCAAATTTTTTTTTTTTTTTTTAATTAAAAAAAACTTTTTTTTTTTTCCAATTTGTTTTTTTTTTCTGAAATTTTTTTTTTGTTTTTTGTTTCTTCTCAAATTTTGGTTTTTTTTTTAATTAAAACAAATTTTTTTTTTTTTTGTTTTCAAATTTTTTTTTTCCAAATTTTTGTTTTTTTCTTTCTCAACATTTGGTTTTTTCAAATTTTTTTTTTTTTTAATTTTTTTTTTTCCAAATTTTTTTTTTTTTTTTTTTTTCTCAAATTTTTTTTTTTTTTTTTTTCTCAAATTTTTTTTTTTTCAATTTTTTTTTTTTTTTTTTTTTCTCAAATTTTTTTTTTCCAAATTTTTTTTTTTTCGTTTTCTTTCTCAAATTTTGTTTTTTTTCAAATTTTTTTTTTTCCAAAATTTTTTTTTTTCAAATTTTTTTTTTTTTTTTTTCTCAAATTTTTTTTTTTTCAATTTTTTTTTTTTTTTTTTTTTCTCAAATTTTTTTTTTTTTCGTTTTCTTTCTCAAATTTTGGTTTTTTCCAAATTTTTTTTTTCTTTCTCAACATTTGGTTTTTTTCAATTTTTTTTTTTTTCCAAATTTTTTTTTTTTTGTTTTTTTTTCTCAAATCTTGTTTTTATTTTTTTCCAAATTTTTTTTTTTCTTTCTCAACATTTGGTTTTTTTCAATTTTTTTTTTTTTTTTCAATTTTGTTTTTTTCCAAATTTTTTTTTTTTTCAAATTTTTTTTTTTTTCCAAATTTTTTTTTTTTTCGTTTTCTTTCTCAAATTTTGGTTTTATTCAAATTTTTTTTTTTCCAAATTTTTTTTTTTTTTTTTTTCTCAAATTTTGTTTTTTTCAAATTTTTTCTTTTTTTTTTAATTAAAAATTTTTTTTTTTTTCGTTTTCTTTCTCAAATTTTTTTTTTTTTTTTTAATTAAAAAAAACTTTTTTTTTTTTCCAATTTGTTTTTTTTTTCTGAAATTTTTTTTTTGTTTTTTGTTTCTTCTCAAATTTTGGTTTTTTTTTTAATTAAAACAAATTTTTTTTTTTTTTTTTTCAAATTTTTGTTTTTTTCTTTCTCAACATTTGGTTTTTTCAAATTTTTTTTTTTTTTAATTTTTTTTTTCCAAATTTTTTTTTTTTTTTTTTTTTTCTCAAATTTTTTTTTTCCAAATTTTTTTTTTTTCGTTTTCTTTCTCAAATTTTGTTTTTTTTCAAATTTTTTTTTTTCCAAAATTTTTTTTTTTCAAATTTTTTTTTTTTTTTTTTCTCAAATTTTTTTTTTTTCAATTTTTTTTTTTTTTTTTTTTTCTCAAATTTTTTTTTTTTTCGTTTTCTTTCTCAAATTTTGGTTTTTTCCAAATTTTTTTTTTTTTTTCCAAATTTTTTTTTTTTTTTTTCCAAATTTTTTTTTTGTTTTTTTTTTCAAATTTTTTTTTTTTTTCTGAAATTTTTTTGTTTTTTTTTCTCAAATTTTTTTTTTTTGAAATTATTATTTTTTTTCTGTAATTTAAAAAAAAAAAAAATTTTTTTCCCAATTTTTTTTTTTTTTTTTTTCCAAATTTTTTTTTTTTCCAAATTTTTGTTTTTTTTTCGTTTTCTTTCTCAAGTTTTGGTTTTATTCAAATTTTTTTTTTTTCCAAATTTTTTTTTTTTTTTTTCCAAATTTTTTTTTTTTTTTTTCCAAATTTTTTTTTTTGTTTTTTTTCTCAAATTTATTTTTTTTTCAAATTTTTTTTTTTTTTTTTAATTAAAAAAATTTTTTTTTTTTTTCCAAATTTTTTTTTTTTTTTTTCCAAATTTTTTTTATTGTTTTTTTTTCTCAAATTTTGTTTTTTTTCAAATTTTTTTTATTTTTCTGAAATTTTTTTTTTTTGTTTTTTTTCTCAAATTTTTTTTTTCAAATTATGATTTTTTTTACTGTAATTTAAAAAAAAAAAAAAATTTTTTTCCAAATTTTTTTTTTGTTTTTTTTCCAAATTTTTGTTTTCTTTCTCAACATTTGGTTTTTTTCAATTTTTTTTTTTTTCCAAATTTTTTTTTTTTTGTTTTTTTTTCTCAAATCTTGTTTTTATTTTTTTCCAAATTTTTTTTTTTTCTTTCTCAACATTTGGTTTTTTTCAATTTTTTTTTTTTTTTTCAATTTTTTTTTTTCCAAATTTTTTTTTTTTTTTCGTTTTCTTTCTCAAATTTTGGTTTTATTCAAATTTTTTTTTTTTTCCAAATTTTTTTTTTTTTTTCCAATTTTTTTTTTTTTTTTTTTTCCAAATTTTTTTTTTTTTTTTTTCCAAATTTTTTTTTTGTTTTTTTCCAAATTTTTTTTTTTTTTTTTGTCTCAATTTTTTGTTTTTTTTTAAATAAAAAATTTTTTTTTTTTTCAATTTTTTTTTTTTTTTTTAATTAAAAAATTTTTTTTTTTTTTTTTCCAAATTTTTTTTTTTTTTTTTTCCAAATTTTTTTTTTTTTTTTTTTCCAAATTTTTTTTTTTTTTTTTTTTCCAAATTTTTTTTATTGTTTTTTTTTCTCAAATTTTGTTTTTTTTCAAATTTTTTTTTTTTTTCTGAAATTTTTTTTTTTTTTTTTTTTTCTCAAATTTTTTTTTTTTTCAAATTATTATTATTTTTTCTGTAATTTAAGAAAAAAAAAAAAATTTCCAAATTTTTTTTTTGTTTTTCCAAATTTTTTTTTTTTTTTCCAAATTTTTTTTTTTTTTTTTTCTCAAATTTTGTTTTTTTTCAAATTTTTTTTGTTTTTTCTGAAAGTTTTTCTCTCAAATTATTATTTTTTTTTATGTAATTTAAAATAAAAAAAAAAAATTTTTCCTAAGTTTTTTTTTTTTAATTTTTTTTTTTTTTCTGAAATTTTTTTTTTTTTTTTTCAATTTTTTTTTTTTTTTTTCTGAAATTTTGTTTTTTTCAATTTTTTTTTTTTTTTCTGAAATTTTTTTTTTCAAATTTTTTTTTTTTCTGAAATTTTTTTTTTCAAATTTTTTGTTTTCTGAAATTTTTTTTTTCAAATTTTTTTTTTTTTTTTTTTTCTCAAATTTTTTTTTTCAAATTATGATTTTTTTACTGTAATTTAAAAAAAAAAATATTTTTTTTCCAAATTTTTTTTTTTTTCCAAATTTTTTTTTTTTTTTTTTTTTCTCAAATTTTGTTTTTTTTTTAAATTTTTTTTTTTTTTTTGATAAAAAAATTTTTTTTTCCAAATTTTTTTTGTTTCGTTTTTTTTTCTCAAATTTTGTTTTTTTTCAAATTTTTTTTTTTTTTTTAAATTTTTTTTTTCTCCAAATTTTTTTTTTTTTTTTTTTTCCAAATTTTTTTTTTTTTTCTCAAATTTTTTTTGTTTTTTTAATTAAAAAATATTCAAATTTTTTTCAAATTTTTTTTTTTTTTTAATTAAAAAATTTTTTTTTTTTTTTTTCCAAATTTTTTTTTTTTCGTTTTCTTTCTCAAATTTTTTTTTTTTTTTTTAATTAAAAATTTTTTTTTTTTTTTTCCAAATTTTTTTTTTTTTTCTGAAATTTTATTTTTTTTTTTTCTCAAATGTTGTTTTTTTTCAAATTATTAATTTTTTTTATGTAATTTAAAATGAAAAAAAAAAAATTTTCCAGTTTTTTTTTTCCAAATTTTTTTTTTTTTTTTTCCAATTTTTTTGTTTTCTCCAAATTTTTTTTGTTGTTTTTTTTTCTCAAATTTTTTTTTTTCAAATTTTGTTTTTTGTTTTTTTCCAAATTTTTTTTTTTTGGAAATTTTTTTTTTTCCAAATTTTTTTTTTTTTTCTTCTCAAATTTTTTTTTTTCGATTTTTTTTTTTTTTTCCAAATTTTTTTTTTCTCCAAATTTTTTTTTTTTTTTTTTTTTCTCAAAATTTTTTTTTTCAAATTATTATTTTTTCTGTAATTTAAAAAAAAAAAAAAAATTTTTTCCAAATTTTTTTTTTTTGTTTTTTTTCTCAAATTTTGTTTTTTTCAATTTTTTTTTTTTTTTCTGAAAGTTTTTTTTTCAAATTTTTTTTTTTTTTTTTTGATAAAAAAATTTTTTTTTTTTTCCAAATTTTTTTTTTTTTTCCAAATTTTTTTTTTTGTTTTTTTTCTCAAATTTATTTTGTTTTCAAATTATTATTATTTTTTCTGTAATTTGAGAAAAAAAAAAAATTTTCCAAATTTTTTTTTTGTTTTTCCAAATTTTTTTTTTTGTTTTTTTTCTCAAATTTATTTTTTTTCATTTTTTTTTTTTTTTTTTAATTAAAAAAAATTTTTTTTTTTTTTCCAAATTTTTTTTTTTGTTTTTTCCAAATTTTTTTTTTTTTTTTTTTTCCCAAATTTTTTATTTTTTTTTTCCAAATTTTGTTTTTTGTTTTTTTTTCTCAAATTTTTTTTTTTTTTCAAATTTTTTTTTTTTTTTTTTAATTTTTTTTTTTTTTTTCTGAAAGTTTTTTTTTCAAATTTTTTTTTTTGTGTAATTTAAAAAAAAAATGTTTTTTTTCCAAATTTTTTTTTTTTTTTTTCCAAATTTTTTTTTTTTCCAAATTTTTTTTTTTGTTTTTTTTTCTCAAATTTATTTTTTTTTCAAATTTTTTTTTTTTCCAAATTTTTTTTTTTTTTTTTTTCTCAAATTTTTTTTTTTTCAAATTTTGTCTTTGTGTAATTTAAAAAAAAAATGTTTTTTTTCCAAATTTTTTTTTTTTTTTTTAATTAAAAAAATTTTTTTTTTTCGTTTTCTTTCTCAAATTTTTTTTTTTTTTTTTAATTAAAAAATTTTTTTTTTTTTTTTCCAAATTTTTTTTTTTTTCGTTTTCCATCTCAATTTTTTTTTTTTTTTTTAATTAAAAAAAACTTTTTTTTTTTTCCAATTTGTTTTTTTTTTCTGAAATTTTTTTTTTGTTTTTTTTTTTTCTCAAATTTTGGTTTTTTTTTTTAATTAAAACAAATTTTTTTTTTTTTTTTTTTCAAATTTTTTTTTTCCAAATTTTTGTTTTTTTCTTTCTCAACATTTGGTTTTTTTCAAATTTTTTTTTTTTTTAATTTTTTTTTTTCCAAATTTTTTTTTTTTTTTTTTTTTTCTCAAATTTTTTTTTTTTTTTTTTTCTCAATTTTTTTTTTTTTTTTCTAATTTTTTTTTTTTTTTTTTTTTCTCAAATTTTTTTTTTTTCCAAATTTTTGTTTTTTTTCGTTTTCTTTCTCAAATTTTGGTTTTTTTCAAATTTGTTTTTTTTCCAAATTTTTGTTTTTTTTCGTTTTCTTTCTCAAATTTTGGTTTTTTTCAAATTTGTTTTTTTTCCAAATTTTTGTTTTTTTCTTTCTCAACATTTGGTTTTTTTCAAATTTTTTTTTTTTTTAATTTTTTTTTTTCCAAATTTTTTTTTTTTTTTTTTTTTTCTCAAATTTTTTTTTTTTTTTTTTTTCTCAAATTTTTTTTTTTTTTCAATTTTTTTTTTTTTTTTTTTTTCTCAAATTTTTTTTTTCCAAATTTTTTTTTTTTTCGTTTTCTTTCTCAAATTTTGTTTTTTTTCAAATTTTTTTTTTTCCAAAATTTTTTTTTTTCAAATTTTTTTTTTTTTTTTTCTCAAATTTTGTTTTTTTCAATTTTTTTTTTTTTTTTTTTTTCTCAAATTTTTTTTTTTTTCGTTTTCTTTCTCAAATTTTGGTTTTTTTCAAATTTTTGTTTTTTTCCAAATTTTTTTTTTTTCGTTTTCTTTCTCAAATTTTTTTTTTTTTTTTTAATTAAAAATTTTTTTTTTTTTTTTTCCAAATTTTTTTTTTTTTTCTGAAATTTTATTTTTTTTTTTCTCAAATGTTGTTTTTTTTCAAATTATTAATTTTTTTTATGTAATTTAAAATGAAAAAAAAAAAATTTTCCAGTTTTTTTTTTCCAAATTTTTTTTTTTTTTTTCCAATTTTTTTGTTTTCTCCAAATTTTTTTTGTTGTTTTTTTTTCTCAAATTTTTTTTTTTCAAATTTTGTTTTTTGTTTTTTTTTCCAAATTTTTTTTTTTTGGAAATTTTTTTTTTTCCAAATTTTTTTTTTTTTTCTTCTCAAATTTTTTTTTTCGAATTTTTTTTTTTTTCTTCTCAAATTTTTTTTTTCGAATTTTTTTTTTTTTTCTGAAATTTTTTTTTTTTTTTTTTTTTCTCAAATGTTGTTTTTTTCAGATTATTAATTTTTTTTATGTAATTTAAAATGAAAAAAAAAAAATTTTCCAAAGTTTATTTTTTCCAAATTTTTTTTTTTTTTTTTCCAAATTTTTTTTGTTGTTTTTTTTTCTCAAATTTTGTTTTTCAAATTTTTTTTTTTTCTCAAATTTTTTTTTTTTTTTTTTTTTCTCAAATTTTTTTTTTTCAAATTATTATTTTTCTGTAATTTAAAAAAAAAAAAAAAAATTTCCAAATTTTTTTTTTGTTTTTTTTCTCAAATTTTTTTTTTTTTCTAAATTTTTGTTTTTTTTTTCGTTTTCTTTCTCAAATTTTGGTTTTTTTCAAATTTTTTTTTTTTTTTTTCTCAAATTTTTTTTTTCCAATTTTTTTTTTTCTGAATTTTTTTTTTTTTTTTTTTTCTCAAATGTTGTTTTTTTTCAAATTATTATTTTTCTTTATGTAATTTAAAATGAAAAAAAAAAATTTTTCCAAATTTTTTTTTTTCCAAATTTTTTTTTTTTTTCCAAATTTTTTTTTTCAAATTTTTTTTTTTTCTGAAATTTTTTTTTTGTTTTTTTTTTTTCTCAAATTTTGGTTTTTTTTTTTAATTAAAACAAATTTTTTTTTTTTTTTTTTTCAAATTTTTTTTTTCCAAATTTTTGTTTTTTTCTTTCTCAACATTTGGTTTTTTTCAAATTTTTTTTTTTTTTAATTTTTTTTTTTCCAAATTTTTTTTTTTTTTTTTTTTTTCTCAAATTTTTTTTTTTTTTTTTTTCTCAATTTTTTTTTTTTTTTTCTAATTTTTTTTTTTTTTTTTTTTTCTCAAATTTTTTTTTTTTCCAAATTTTTGTTTTTTTTCGTTTTCTTTCTCAAATTTTGGTTTTTTTCAAATTTGTTTTTTTTCCAAATTTTTGTTTTTTTTCGTTTTCTTTCTCAAATTTTGGTTTTTTTCAAATTTGTTTTTTTTCCAAATTTTTGTTTTTTTCTTTCTCAACATTTGGTTTTTTTCAAATTTTTTTTTTTTTTAATTTTTTTTTTTCCAAATTTTTTTTTTTTTTTTTTTTTTCTCAAATTTTTTTTTTTTTTTTTTTTCTCAAATTTTTTTTTTTTTTCAATTTTTTTTTTTTTTTTTTTTTCTCAAATTTTTTTTTTCCAAATTTTTTTTTTTTTCGTTTTCTTTCTCAAATTTTGTTTTTTTTCAAATTTTTTTTTTTCCAAAATTTTTTTTTTTCAAATTTTTTTTTTTTTTTTTCTCAAATTTTGTTTTTTTCAATTTTTTTTTTTTTTTTTTTTTCTCAAATTTTTTTTTTTTTCGTTTTCTTTCTCAAATTTTGGTTTTTTTCAAATTTTTGTTTTTTTCCAAATTTTTTTTTTTTCGTTTTCTTTCTCAAATTTTTTTTTTTTTTTTTAATTAAAAATTTTTTTTTTTTTTTTTCCAAATTTTTTTTTTTTTTCTGAAATTTTATTTTTTTTTTTCTCAAATGTTGTTTTTTTTCAAATTATTAATTTTTTTTATGTAATTTAAAATGAAAAAAAAAAAATTTTCCAGTTTTTTTTTTCCAAATTTTTTTTTTTTTTTTCCAATTTTTTTGTTTTCTCCAAATTTTTTTTGTTGTTTTTTTTTCTCAAATTTTTTTTTTTCAAATTTTGTTTTTTGTTTTTTTTTCCAAATTTTTTTTTTTTGGAAATTTTTTTTTTTCCAAATTTTTTTTTTTTTCTTCTCAAATTTTTTTTTTCGAATTTTTTTTTTTTTCTTCTCAAATTTTTTTTTTCGAATTTTTTTTTTTTTTCTGAAATTTTTTTTTTTTTTTTTTTTTCTCAAATGTTGTTTTTTTCAGATTATTAATTTTTTTTATGTAATTTAAAATGAAAAAAAAAAAATTTTCCAAAGTTTATTTTTTCCAAATTTTTTTTTTTTTTTTTCCAAATTTTTTTTTTCTCCAAATTTTTTTTGTTGTTTTTTTTTCTCAAATTTTGTTTTTCAAATTTTTTTTTTTTCTCAAATTTTTTTTTTTTTTTTTTTTTCTCAAATTTTTTTTTTTCAAATTATTATTTTTCTGTAATTTAAAAAAAAAAAAAAAAATTTCCAAATTTTTTTTTTGTTTTTTTTCTCAAATTTTTTTTTTTTTCTAAATTTTTGTTTTTTTTTTCGTTTTCTTTCTCAAATTTTGGTTTTTTTCAAATTTTTTTTTTTTTTTTTCTCAAATTTTTTTTTTCCAATTTTTTTTTTTCTGAATTTTTTTTTTTTTTTTTTTTCTCAAATGTTGTTTTTTTTCAAATTATTATTTTTCTTTATGTAATTTAAAATGAAAAAAAAAAATTTTTCCAAATTTTTTTTTTTCCAAATTTTTTTTTTTTTTCCAAATTTTTTTTTTCAAATTTTTTTTTTTTCTGAAATTTTGTTTTTTTATTTTTTTTCTCAAAATTTTTTTTTTCAAATTATTATTTTTTCTGTAATTTAAAAAAAAAAAAAAAAATTTTTCCAAATTTTTTTTTTTTGTTTTTTTTCTCAAATTTTGTTTTTTTCAATTTTTTTTTTTTTTTCTGAAAGTTTTTTTTTTTAAATTTTTTTTTTTTTTTTTTGATAAAAAATTTTTTTTTTTTTTCCAAATTTTTTTTTTTTTTTTTTTTTCTCAAATTTTGTTTTTTTTCAAATTTTTTTTTTTTTTTCTGAAAGTTTTTCTTTCAAATTATTATTTTTTTTATGTAATTTAAAATAAAAAAAAAAAATTTTCCAAAGTTTTTTTTGTTTAATTATTTTTTTTTTCTGAAATTTTGTTTTTTTTCAATTTTTTTTTTTTCTGAAATTTTTTTTTTCAAATTTTTTTTTTTTCTGAAATTTTTTTTTTCAAATTTTTTTTTTTCTGAAATTTTTTTTTTCAAATTTTTTTTTTTTTTTTTTTTCTCAAATTTTTTTTTTCAAATTATGATTTTTTTTCAAATTTTTTTTTTTTCCTCAAATTTTTTTTTTTTCCAAATTTTTGTTTTTTTTCGTTTTCTTTCTCAAATTTTGGTTTTTTCAAATTTTTTTTTTTTCCAAATTTTTTTTTTTTTTCCAATTTTTTTTTTTTTTTTTTTTTTCTCAAATTTTGTTTTTTTTTTTTTCCAAATTTTGTTTTTTTTTTCTCAAATTTTTTTTTTTTTTTTAATTAAAAAATATTTAAATTTTTTTCAAATTTTTTTTTTTTTTTTAATTAAAAAATTTTTTTTTTTTTTTTCCAAATTTTTTTTTTTTTTTTTCCAAATTTTTTTTTTGTTTTTTTTTCAAATTTTTTTTTTTTTTCTGAAATTTTTTTGTTTTTTTTTTCTCAAATTTTTTTTTTTGAAATTATTATTTTTTTTCTGTAATTTAAAAAAAAAAAAAAATTTTTTCCCAATTTTTTTTTTTTTTTTTTTCCAAATTTTTTTTTTTTTTAAATTTTGTTTTTTTCCAAATTTTTGTTTTTTTTTCGTTTTCTTTCTCAAATTTTGGTTTTATTCAAATTTTTTTTTTTTCCAAATTTTTTTTTTTTTTTTTCCAAATTTTTTTTTTTTTTTTTTTTTCTCAAAATTTTTTTTTTCAAATTATTATTTTTTCTGTAATTTAAAAAAAAAAAAAAAAATTTTTCCAAATTTTTTTTTTTTGTTTTTTTTCTCAAATTTTGTTTTTTTCAATTTTTTTTTTTTTTTCTGAAAGTTTTTTTTTTTAAATTTTTTTTTTTTTTTTTTGATAAAAAATTTTTTTTTTTTTTTCCAAATTTTTTTTTTTTTTTTTTTTTCTCAAATTTTGTTTTTTTTCAAATTTTTTTTTTTTTTTCTGAAAGTTTTTCTTTCAAATTATTATTTTTTTTATGTAATTTAAAATAAAAAAAAAAAATTTTCCAAAGTTTTTTTTGTTTAATTATTTTTTTTTTCTGAAATTTTGTTTTTTTTCAATTTTTTTTTTTTCTGAAATTTTTTTTTTCAAATTTTTTTTTTTTTTTTTTTTCTCAAATTTTTTTTTTCAAATTATGATTTTTTTTTCAAATTTTTTTTTTTTCCTCAAATTTTTTTTTTTTCCAAATTTTTGTTTTTTTTCGTTTTCTTTCTCAAATTTTGGTTTTTTCAAATTTTTTTTTTTTCCAAATTTTTTTTTTTTTTCCAATTTTTTTTTTTTTTTTTTTTTTCTCAAATTTTGTTTTTTTTCAAATTTTTTTTTTTTTTTTAAATTTTTTTTTCTCCAAATTTTTTTTTTTTTTTTTTCCAAATTTTGTTTTTTTTTTCTCAAATTTTTTTTTTTTTTTTAATTAAAAAATATTTAAATTTTTTTCAAATTTTTTTTTTTTTTTTAATTAAAAAATTTTTTTTTTTTTTTTCCAAATTTTTTTTTTTTTTTTTCCAAATTTTTTTTTTGTTTTTTTTTCAATTTTTTTTTTTTTTTCTGAAATTTTTTTGTTTTTTTTTTCTCAAATTTTTTTTTTTGAAATTATTATTTTTTTTCTGTAATTTAAAAAAAAAAAAAAATTTTTCCCAATTTTTTTTTTTTTTTTTTTCCAAATTTTTTTTTTTTTTTAATTTTTTTTTTTTCCAAATTTTTGTTTTTTTTTCGTTTTCTTTCTCAAATTTTGGTTTTATTCAAATTTTTTTTTTTTCCAAATTTTTTTTTTTTTTTTTCCAAATTTTTTTTTTTTTTTTTTTTTCCAAATTTTTTTTTTTTTCCAAATTTTTTTTTTTGTTTTTTTTCTCAAATTTATTTTTTTTCATTTTTTTTTTTTTTTTTTAATTAAAAAAAATTTTTTTTTTTTTTCCAAATTTTTTTTTTTGTTTTTTCCAAATTTTTTTTTTCGAATTTTTTTTTTTTTTCTTCTCAAATTTTTTTTTTCGAATTTTTTTTTTTTTTCTGAAATTTTTTTTTTTTTTTTTTTTTCTCAAATGTTGTTTTTTTCAGATTATTAATTTTTTTTATGTAATTTAAAATGAAAAAAAAAAAATTTTCCAAAGTTTATTTTTTCCAAATTTTTTTTTTTTTTTTTTCCAAATTTTTTTTTTCTCCAAATTTTTTTTGTTGTTTTTTTTTCTCAAATTTTTTTTTTCAAATTTTTTTTTTTTCTCAAATTTTTTTTTTTTTTTTTTTTTCTCAAATTTTTTTTTTTCAAATTATTATTTTTCTGTAATTTAAAAAAAAAAAAAAAAATTTCCAAATTTTTTTTTTGTTTTTTTTCTCAAATTTTTTTTTTTTTCTAAATTTTTTTTTTTTTTTCGTTTTCTTTCTCAAATTTTGGTTTTTTTCAAATTTTTTTTTTTTTTTTTCTCAAATTTTTTTTTTCCAATTTTTTTTTTTCTGAATTTTTTTTTTTTTTTTTTTTCTCAAATGTTGTTTTTTTTCAAATTATTATTTTTCTTTATGTAATTTAAAATGAAAAAAAAAAATTTTTCCAAATTTTTTTTTTTCCAAATTTTTTTTTTTTTTCCAAATTTTTTTTTTCAAATTTTTTTTTTTTCTGAAATTTTTTTTTTTTATTTTTTTTCTCAAAATTTTTTTTTTCAAATTATTATTTTTTCTGTAATTTAAAAAAAAAAAAAAAAATTTTTCCAAATTTTTTTTTTTTGTTTTTTTTCTCAAATTTTGTTTTTTTCAATTTTTTTTTTTTTTTCTGAAAGTTTTTTTTTTTTAATTTTTTTTTTTTTTTTTTGATAAAAAAATTTTTTTTTTTTTTCCAAATTTTTTTTTTTTTTTTTTTTCTCAAATTTTGTTTTTTTTCAAATTTTTTTTTTTTTTTCTGAAAGTTTTTCTTTCAAATTATTATTTTTTTTATGTAATTTAAAATAAAAAAAAAAAATTTTCCAAAGTTTTTTTTGTTTAATTATTTTTTTTTTCTGAAATTTTGTTTTTTTTCAATTTTTTTTTTTTCTCAAATTTTTTTTTTCAAATTATGATTTTTTTTTCAAATTTTTTTTTTTTCCTCAAATTTTTTTTTTTTCCAAATTTTTGTTTTTTTTCGTTTTCTTTCTCAAATTTTGGTTTTTTCAAATTTTTTTTTTTCAAATTTTTTTTTTTTTTCCAATTTTTTTTTTTTTTTTTTTTTTCTCAAATTTTGTTTTTTTTCAAATTTTTTTTTTTTTTTTTAATTTTTTTTTCTCCAAATTTTTTTTTTTTTTTTTTTCCAAATTTTGTTTTTTTTTTCTCAAATTTTTTTTTTTTTTTTAATTAAAAAATATTTAAATTTTTTTCAAATTTTTTTTTTTTTTTTAATTAAAAAATTTTTTTTTTTTTTTTCCAAATTTTTTTTTTTTTTTTTCCAAATTTTTTTTTTGTTTTTTTTTAAAATTTTTTTTTTTTTTCTGAAATTTTTTTGTTTTTTTTTTCTCAAATTTTTTTTTTTGAAATTATTATTTTTTTTCTGTAATTTAAAAAAAAAAAAAAATTTTTTCCCAATTTTTTTTTTTTTTTTTTTCCAAATTTTTTTTTTTTTTAAATTTTTTTTTTTTCCAAATTTTTGTTTTTTTTTCGTTTTCTTTCTCAAATTTTGGTTTTATTCAAATTTTTTTTTTTTCCAAATTTTTTTTTTTTTTTTTCCAAATTTTTTTTTTTTTTTTTTTTTCCAAATTTTTTTTTTTTTCCAAATTTTTTTTTTTGTTTTTTTTCTCAAATTTATTTTTTTTCATTTTTTTTTTTTTTTTTTAATTAAAAAAAATTTTTTTTTTTTTTCCAAATTTTTTTTTTTGTTTTTTTCCAAATTTTTTTTTTTTTTTTTTTTCCCAAATTTTTTATTTTTTTTTTTCCAAATTTTGTTTTTTGTTTTTTTTTCTCAAATTTTTTTTTTTTTTCAAATTTTTTTTTTTTTTTTTATTTTTTTTTTTTTTTCTGAAAGTTTTTTTCTCAAATTTTTTTTTTTGTGTAATTTAAAAAAAAAATGTTTTTTTTCCAAATTTTTTTTTTTTTTTTTTCCAAATTTTTTTTTTTTCCAAATTTTTTTTTTTGTTTTTTTTTCTCAAATTTATTTTTTTTCAAATTTTTTTTTTTTTTTTAATCAAAAAAATTTTTTTTTTTTTTTTCCAAATTTTTTTTTTTTTTTTTTCCAAATTTTTGTTTTTGTTTTTTTTTCTCAAATTTTGTTTTTTTCAAATTTTTTTTTTTTTCTGAAATTTTTTTGTTTTTTTTTTTTTCTCAATTTTTTTTTTTTTCAAATTATTATTTTTTTTCTGTAATTTAAAAAAAAAAAAAAATTTTTTTTCCAAATTTGGTTTTTTTTTGTTTTCTTTCTCAAATTTGGGTTTTTTTCAAATTTGTTTTTTTTTCCAAGTTTTTTTTTTTCTGAAATTTTTTTTTTTTTTTTTTTTTCTCAAATGTTGTTTTTTTCAAATTATTAATTTTTTTTATGTAATTTAAAATGAAAAAAAAAAAAATTTCCAAAGTTTTTTTTTTCCAAATTTTTTTTTTTCTCCAAATTTTTTTTGTTGTTTTTTTTCTCAAATTTTTTTTTTTTCTGAAATTTTTTTTTTTTTTTTTTTTTCTCAAATTTTTTTTTTCCAAATTTTTTTGTTTATTTTTTCTCAAATTTTTTTTTTTTTTTTTTTTTTTCTCAAATTTTTTTTTTTGTTTTTTTTCCAAATTTTTTTTTCAAATTTTTTTTTTTTCCAAGTTTTTTTTTTTTTCTTCTCAATTTTTTTTTTTTTTTTCTAATTTTTTTTTTTTTTTTTTTTTCTCAAATTTTTTTTTTTTCCAAATTTTTGTTTTTTTTCGTTTTCTTTCTCAAATTTTGGTTTTTTTCCAAATTTTTGTTTTTTTTCGTTTTCTTTCTCAAATTTTGGTTTTTTTCAAATTTGTTTTTTTTCCAAATTTTTTTTTTTTTTTTTTTCTCAAATTTTTTTTTTTTCAAATTTTTTCTTTGTGTAATTTAAAAAAAAAATGTTTTTTTTCCAAATTTTTTTTTTTTTTTTTAATTAAAAAAATTTTTTTTTTTCGTTTTCTTTCTCAAATTTTTTTTTTTTCGTTTTCTTTCTCAAATTTTTTTTTTTTTTTTTAATTAAAAAATTTTTTTTTTTTTTTTCCAAATTTTTTTTTTTTTCGTTTTCTTTCTCAATTTTTTTTTTTTTTTTTTAATTAAAAAAAACTTTTTTTTTTTTCCAATTTGTTTTTTTTTCTGAAATTTTTTTTTTGTTTTTTTTTTTCTCAAATTTTGGTTTTTTTTTTTAATTAAAACAAATTTTTTTTTTTTTTTTTTTCAAATTTTTTTTTTCCAAATTTTTGTTTTTTTCTTTCTCAACATTTGGTTTTTTTCAAATTTTTTTTTTTTTTAATTTTTTTTTTTCCAAATTTTTTTTTTTTTTTTTTTTTTCTCAAATTTTTTTTTTTTTTTTTTTTCTCAATTTTTTTTTTTTTTCTAATTTTTTTTTTTTTTTTTTTTCTCAAATTTTTTTTTTTCCAAATTTTTGTTTTTTTCCGTTTTCTTTCTCAAATTTTGGTTTTTTCAAATTTGTTTTTTTTCCAAATTTTTGTTTTTTTTCGTTTTCTTTCTCAAATTTTGGTTTTTTTCCAAATTTTTTTTTTTTTTTTTTCTCAAATTTTGTTTTTTTCAAATTTTTTCTTTGTGTAATTTAAAAAAAAAATGTTTTTTTTCCAAATTTTTTTTTTTTTTTTTAATTAAAAATTTTTTTTTTTTTCGTTTTCTTTCTCAAATTTTTTTTTTTTTTTTTAATTAAAAAAAACTTTTTTTTTTTTCCAATTTGTTTTTTTTTTCTGAAATTTTTTTTTTGTTTTTTGTTTCTTCTCAAATTTTGGTTTTTTTTTTAATTAAAACAAATTTTTTTTTTTTTTTTTTCAAATTTTTTTTTTCCAAATTTTTGTTTTTTTCTTTCTCAACATTTGGTTTTTTCAAATTTTTTTTTTTTTTAATTTTTTTTTTCCAAATTTTTTTTTTTTTTTTTTTTTTCAAATTTTTTTTTTTTTTTTTTTTCTCAAATTTTTTTTTTTTCAATTTTTTTTTTTTTTTTTTTTCTCAAATTTTTTTTTTCCAAATTTTTTTTTTTTCGTTTTCTTTCTCAAATTTTGTTTTTTTTCAAATTTTTTTTTTTCCAAAATTTTTTTTTTTCAAATTTTTTTTTTTTTTTTTCTCAAATTTTTTTTTTTCAATTTTTTTTTTTTTTTTTTTTTCTCAAATTTTTTTTTTTTTCGTTTTCTTTCTCAAATTTTGGTTTTTTCCAAATTTTTTTTTTTTTTTTTCCAAATTTTTTTTTTGTTTTTTTTTCAAATTTTTTTTTTTTTCTGAAATTTTTTTGTTTTTTTTTTCTCAAATTTTTTTTTTTTGAAATTATTATTTTTTTTCTGTAATTTAAAAAAAAAAAAAAATTTTTTCCCAATTTTTTTTTTTTTTTTTTTCCAAATTTTTATTTTTTCCAAATTTTTGTTTTTTTTCGTTTTCTTTCTCAAATTTTGGTTTTATTCAAATTTTTTTTTTTTCCAAATTTTTTTTTTTTTTTTCCAATTTTTTTTTTTTTTTTTTTCCAAATTTTTTTATTTTTTTTTTTCCAAATTTTTTTTTTGTTTTTTTCCAAATTTTTTTTTTTTTTTTTTCTCAATTTTTTTTTTTTTTTAATTAAAAATTTTTTTTTTTTTTCAAATTTTTTTTTTTTTTTTTAATTCAAAAAAATTTTTTTTTTTTTTCCAATTTTTTTTTTTTTTTTTTTTCTAAATTTTTTTTTTTTTTTTTTTTCTAAATTTTTTTTTTTTTTTTTTTCCAAATTTTTTTTTTTTTCAAATTATTATTATTTTTTCTGTAATTTAAGAAAAAAAAAAAATTTCCAAATTTTTTTTTTGTTTTTTCAAATTTTTTTTTTTTTTTTTAATTCAAAAAAATTTTTTTTTTTTTTCCAATTTTTTTTTTTTTTTTTTTTCTAAATTTTTTTTTTTTTTTTTTTTCTAAATTTTTTTTTTTTTTTTTTTCCAAATTTTTTTTTTTTTCAAATTATTATTATTTTTTCTGTAATTTAAGAAAAAAAAAAAATTTCCAAATTTTTTTTTTGTTTTTCCAAATTTTTTTTTTTTTTCCAAATTTTTTTTTTTTTGTTTTTTTTTCTCAAATTTTTTTTTTGTTTTTTTCCAAATTTTTTTTTTTTTTTTCAAATTTTTTTTTTTTTTCTAAATTTTTTTTTTTTTTCGTTTTCTTTTTCAAATTTTGGTTTTATTCAAATTTTTTTTTTTTTCCAAATTTTTTTTCTTTTTCCAATTTTTTTTTTTTTTTTTTTTCCAAATTTTTTTTTTTCCAAATTTTTTTTTTTTTTTTTTTCCAAATTTTTTTTTTGTTTTTTTCCAAATTTTTTTTTTTTTTCTTTTTTCAATTTTTTTTTTTTTTTTCTCAAATTTTGTTTTTTTCAATTTTTTTTTTTTTTTCTGAAAGTTTTTTTTTCAAATTTTTTTTTTTGTGTAATTTAAAAAAAAAATGTTTTTTTTCCAAATTTTTTTTTTTTTTTTTTCCAAATTTTTTTTTTTTCCAAATTTTTTTTTTTGTTTTTTTTTCTCAAATTTATTTTTTTTTCAAATTTTTTTTTTTTTTTTAATCAAAAAAATTTTTTTTTTTTTTTTCCAAATTTTTTTTTTTTTTTTTCCAAATTTTTTTTTTTTTTTTTTCCAAATTTTTGTTTTTGTTTTTTTTTCTCAAATTTTGTTTTTTTCAAATTTTTTTTTTTTTCTGAAATTTTTTTGTTTTTTTTTTTTCAAATTATTATTTTTTTTCTCCAAATTTTTTTTGTTGTTTTTTTTCTCAAATTTTTTTTTTCAAATTTTTTTTTTTGTTTTTTTCCAAATTTTTTTTTTTTTTGAAATTTTTTTTTTCAAATTTTTTTTTTTGTTTTTTTCCAAATTTTTTTTTTTTTTGAAATTTTTTTTTTCAAATTTTTTTTTTTTTTTCTTCTCAAATTTTTTTTTTTCTCAAATTTTGTTTTTTTTCAAATTTTTTTTTTTTTTTTTTAATTAAAAAAATTTTTTTTTTCCAAATTTTTTTTTTTTCGTTTTTTTTTCTCAAATTTTGTTTTTTTTCAAATTTTTTTTTTTTTTTTTAATTTTTTTTTTTCTACAAATTTTTTTTTTTTTTTTTTTTTTCCAAATTTTTTTTTTTTTTTTTAATTAAAAAATTTTGTTTTTTTTCAAATTTTTTTTTTTTTTTCTGAAATTTTTTTTTTTTTTTTTTTTTTCAAATTGTTATTATTTTTTCTGTAATTTAAGAAAAAAAAAATTTCCAATTTTTTTTTTTTTTTTCCAAATTTTTTTTTTTTTTTTTTTTTCTCAAATTTTGTTTTTTTTCAAATTTTTTTTTTTTTTTCTGAAAGTTTTTCTTTCAAATTATTATTTGTTTTTATGTAATTTACAATAAAAAAAAAAAAATTTTCCAGTTTTTTTTTTTAATTTTTTTTTTTTTCTGAAATTTTTTTTTTTTTTTTTCTCAAATTTTGTTTTTTTTCAATTTTTTTTTTTTTCTGAAAATTTTTTTTTTTTTTTTTTCTCAATTTTTTTTTTTTCCAAATTTTTTTTTTTTTGTTTTTTTTTCTCAAATTTTTTTTTTGTTTTTTTTCCAAATTTTTTTTTTTTCTTTCTCAACATTTGGTTTTTTTTAATTTTTTTTTTTTTCTGAAATTTTTTTTTTTTTTTTTAATTTTTTTTTTTTTTTTCTCAAATTTTGTTTTTTTTTAATTTTTTTTTTTTTCTCAAATTTTTTTTTTGTTTTTTTCCAAATTTTTTTTTTTTTTTTCAAATTTTTTTTTTTTTTCCAAATTTTTTTTTTTTTCGTTTTCTTTCTCAAATTTTGGTTTTATTCAAATTTTTTTTTTTTTCCAAATTTTTTTTTTTTTTTTTCCAAATTTTTTTTTTTTTTTTTTTCTCAATTTTTTTTTTTTTTTTAATTAAAAAATTTTTTTTTTTTTTTCCAAATTTTTTTTTTTTTCCAAATTTTTTTTTTTTTTTTTCCAAATTTTTTTTTTTTTTTTTTCCAAATTTTTGTTTTTGTTTTTTTTTCTCAAATTTTGTTTTTTTCAAATTTTTTTTTTTTTCTGAAATTTTTTTGTTTTTTTTTTTTCAAATTATTATTTTTTTTCTGTAATTTAAAAAAAAAAAAAATTTTTTTTTCCAAATTTTTTTTTTTTCGTTTTCTTTCTCAAATGTTGTTTTTTTTCAAATTATTAATTTTTTTTATGTAATTTAAAATGAAAAAAAAAACTTTTTCCAAATTTTTTTTTTTTTTTTTTTCCAAATTTTTTTTTCTTTCTCCAAATTTTTTTTGTTGTTTTTTTTCTCAAATTTTTTTTTTCAAATTTTTTTTTTTGTTTTTTTCCAAATTTTTTTTTTTTTTGAAATTTTTTTTTTCAAATTTTTTTTTTTTTTTCTTCTCAAATTTTTTTTTTTCTCAAATTTTGTTTTTTTTCAAATTTTTTTTTTTTTTTTTTAATTAAACAAATTTTTTTTTTCCAAATTTTTTTTTTTTCGTTTTTTTTTCTCAAATTTTGTTTTTTTTCAAATTTTTTTTTTTTTTTTAATTTTTTTTTTTCTACAAATTTTTTTTTTTTTTTTTTTTTCCAAATTTTTTTTTTTTTTTTTAATTAAAAAATTTTGTTTTTTTCAAATTTTTTTTTTTTTTTAATTAAAAAAATTTTTTTTTTTTTTTTTCCAAATTTTTTTTTTTTTTTTTTTTCCAAATTTTTTTTTTGTTTTTTTTTCTCAAATTTTGTTTTTTTTCAAATTTTTTTTTTTTTTCTGAATTTTTTTTTTTTTTTTTTTTCCAAATTTTTTTTTTTTTTTTTTTCCAAATTTTTTTTTTTTTTTTTTCCAAATTTTTTTTATTGTTTTTTTTTCTCAAATTTTGTTTTTTTTCAAATTTTTTTTTTTTTTTCTGAAATTTTTTTTTTTTTTTTTTTTTTTCAAATTGTTATTATTTTTTCTGTAATTTAAGAAAAAAAAAATTTCCAATTTTTTTTTTTTTTTTCCAAATTTTTTTTTTTTTTTTTTTTTCTCAAATTTTGTTTTTTTCAAATTTTTTTTTTTTTTTCTGAAAGTTTTTCTTTCAAATTATTATTTGTTTTTATGTAATTTACAATAAAAAAAAAAAAATTTTCCAGTTTTTTTTTTTAATTTTTTTTTTTTTCTGAATTTTTTTTTTTTTTTTTTCTCAAATTTTGTTTTTTTTCAATTTTTTTTTTTTTCTGAAAATTTTTTTTTTTTTTTTTTCTCAATTTTTTTTTTTTCCAAATTTTTTTTTTTTTGTTTTTTTTTCTCAAATTTTTTTTTTGTTTTTTTTCCAAATTTTTTTTTTTTCTTTCTCAACATTTGGTTTTTTTTAATTTTTTTTTTTTTCTGAAATTTTTTTTTTTTTTTTTAATTTTTTTTTTTTTTTTCTCAAATTTTGTTTTTTTTCAATTTTTTTTTTTTTCTCAAATTTTTTTTTTGTTTTTTTCCAAATTTTTTTTTTTTTTTTCAAATTTTTTTTTTTTTTCCAAATTTTTTTTTTTTTCGTTTTCTTTCTCAAATTTTGGTTTTATTCAAATTTTTTTTTTTTTCCAAATTTTTTTTTTTTTTTTTCCAAATTTTTTTTTTTTTTTTTTTCTCAATTTTTTTTTTTTTTTTAATTAAAAAATTTTTTTTTTTTTTTCCAAATTTTTTTTTTTTCCAAATTTTTTTTTTTTTTTTTTTCCAAATTTTTTTTATTGTTTTTTTTTCTCAAATTTTGTTTTTTTTCAAATTTTTTTTTTTTTTTCTGAAAGTTTTTCTTTCAAATTATTATTTTTTTTTATGTAATTTAAAATAAAAAAAAAAAATTTTTCCAAAGTTTTTTTTTTTTAATTTTTTTTTTTTTTCTGAAATTTTTTTTTTTTTTTCTCAAATTTTGTTTTTTTTCAATTTTTTTTTTTTTTCTGAAAATTTTTTTTTTTTTTTTTTCTCAAATGTTTTTTTTTCAAATTATTAATTTTTTTTATGTAATTTAAAATGAAAAAAAAAAAATTTTCCAAAGTTTTTTTTTTCCAAATTTTTTTTTTTCTCCAAATTTTTTTTGTTGTTTTTTTTCTGAAATTTTTTTTTTCTGAAATTTTTTTTTTTTTTTTTTTCTCCAATTTTTTTTTTCAAATTATTATTTTTCTGTAATTTAAAAAAAAAAAAAAAAAAATTCCAAATTTTTTGTTTTGTTTTTTTTCTCAAATTTTTTTTTTCCAAATTTTTTTGTTTTTTTTTTTCTCAAATTTTTTTTTTTGTTTTTTTTCCAAATTTTTTTTTTCAAATTTTTTTTTTTTTCCAAGTTTTCTTTTTTTTTCTTCTCAATTTTTTTTTTTCCATTTTTTTGTTTTTTTCTTTCTCAAGATTTGGTTTTTTTCAAATTTTTTTTTTTTTTAATTTTTTTTTTTTTCCAAATTTTTTTTTTTTTTTTTTTTTCTCAAATTTTTTTTTTTTTTTTTTTTCTCGAATCTTTTTTTTTCAAATTTTTTTTTTTCTTTCTCAACATTTGGTTTTTTTCAAATTTTTTTTTTTTTAATTTTTTTTTTTTTTCCAAATTTTTTTTTTTTTTTTTTTTTTCTCAAATATTTTTTTTTGTTTTTTTCCAAATTTTTATTTTTTTTTTTTTCTCAAATTTTTTTGTTTTTCAATTTTTTATTTTTTTTTTTTCTCAAATTTTTTTTTTTCCAAATTTTTTTTTTTCGTTTTCTTTCTCAAATGTTGTTTTTTTTCAAATTATTAATTTTTTTTATGTAATTTAAAATGAAAAAAAAACTTTTTCCAGTTTTTTTTTTCCAAATTTTTTTTTTTTTTTTTTCAAATTTTTTTTTTTTCTCCAAATTTTGTTTGTTGTTTTTTTTCTCAAATTTTTTTTTTCAAATTTTTTTTTTTTTTTCTTCTCAAATTTTTTTTTTCTCAAATTTTGTTTTTTTTCAAATTTTTTTTTTTTTTTTTAATTAAAAAAATTTTTTTTTTCCAAATTTTTTTTTTTCGTTTTCTTTCTCAAATTTTGGTTTTATTCAAATTTTTTTTTTTTTCCAAATTTTTTTTTTTTTTTTTCCAAATTTTTTTTTTTTTTTTTTCTTAATTTTTTTTTTTTTTTTAATTAAAAAAAATTTTTTTTTTTTTTTCCAATTTTTTTTTTTTTTTTTCCAAATTTTTTTTTTTTTTTTTTTTCCAAATTTTTTTTTTTTTTTTTTTCCACATTTTTTTTATTGTTTTTTTTTCTCAAATTTTGTTTTTTTTCAAATTTTTTTTTTTTTTTCTGAATTTTTTTTTTTTTTTTTTGTTCTCAAATTTTTTTTTTTTCAAATTATTATTATTTTTTCTGTAATTTAAGAAAAAAAAAAAATTTACCAAATTTTTTTTTTGTTTTTCCAAATTTTTTTTGTTTTTTTCCAAATTTTTTTTTTTTTTTTTTTTCTCAAATTTTGTTTTTTTTCAATTTTTTTTTTTTTTTTCTGAAAGTTTTTCTTTCAAATTATTATTTTTTTTTATGTAATTTAAAATAAAAAAAAAAAATTTTTCCAAAGTTTTTTTTGTTTAATTATTTTTTTTTTCTGAAATTTTGTTTTTTTTCAATTTTTTTTTTCTGAAATTTTTTTTTTCAAATTTTTTTTTTTTCTGAAATTTTTTTTTTCAAATTTTTTTTTTTCTGAAATTTTTTTTTTCAAATTTTTTTTTTTTTTTTTTTTCTCAAATGTTGTTTTTTTCAGATTATTAATTTTTTTTATGTAATTTAAAATGAAAAAAAAAAAAATTTTCCAAAGTTTATTTTTTCCAAATTTTTTTTTTTTTTTTTTCCAAATTTTTTTTTTCTCCAAATTTTTTTTGTTGTTTTTTTTTCTCAAATTTTTTTTTTCAAATTTTTTTTTTTTCTGAAATTTTTTTTTTTTTTTTTTTTCTCAAATTTTTTTTTTTCAAATTATTATTTTTCTGTAATTTAAAAAAAAAAAAAAAAATTTCCAAATTTTTTTTTTGTTTTTTTTCTCAAATTTTTTTTTTTTTCTAAACTTTTATTTTTTTTCGTTTTCTTTCTCAAATTTTGGTTTTTTTCAAATTTTTTTTTTTTTTTTTTCTCAAATTTTTTTTTTCCAATTTTTTTTTTTTCTGAATTTTTTTTTTTTTTTTTTTTCTCAAATGTTGTTTTTTTTTAAATTATTATTTTTCTTTATGTAATTTAAAATGAAAAAAAAAAATTTTTCCAAATTTTTTTTTTTCCAAATTTTTTTTTTTTTTTCCAAATTTGTTTTTTCAAATTTTTTTTTTTTTCTGAAATTTTTTTTTTTTTTTTTTTTTTCTCAAAATTTTTTTTTTCAAATTATTATTTTTTCTGTAATTTAAAAAAAAAAAAAAAAATTTTTCCAAATTTTTTTTTTTTGTTTTTTTTCTCAAATTTTGTTTTTTTCAATTTTTTTTTTTTTTCTGAAAGTTTTTTTTTCAAATTTTTTTTTTTTTTTTTTGATAAAATTTTTTTTTTTTTTCCAAATTTTTTTTTTTTTTTTTTTTTCTCAAATTTTGTTTTTTTTCAAATTTTTTTTTTTTTTCTGAAAGTTTTTCTTTCAAATTATTATTTTTTTTTATGTAATTTAAAATAAAAAAAAAAATTTTTCCTAAGTTTTTTTTGTTTAATTATTTTTTTTTTCTGAAATTTTGTTTTTTTTCAATTTTTTTTTTTTCTGAAATTTTTTTTTTCAAATTTTTTTTTTTTCTGAAATTTTTTTTTTTTTTTTTTAATTTTTTTTTTTTTTTTCTCAAATTTTGTTTTTTTTCAATTTTTTTTTTTTTTCTCAAATTTTTTTTTTGTTTTTTTCCAAATTTTTTTTTTTTTTTTCAAATTTTTTTTTTTTTTCCAAATTTTTGTTTTTTTTCGTTTTCTTTCTCAAATTTTTTTTTTTGTTTTTTTTACAAATTTTTTTTTTCCAAATTTTTTTTTTTTTTTCTTCTCATTTTTTTTTTTTTTTTTTTTTTTTTTTTTTTTTCTTAAATTTTTTTTTTTCCAAATTTTTGTTTTTTTTTCGTTTTCTTTCTCAAATTTTGGTTTTTTTCAAATTTGTTTTTTTTCCAAATTTTTTTTTTTTTTTTTTTCCAAATTTTTTTTTTTTCTCCAAATTTTTTTTGTTGTTTTTTTTTCTCAAATTTTTTTTTTTTCAAATTTTTTTTTTTTTTCTGAAATTTTTTTTTTTTTTTTTTTTTCTCAAATTTTTTTTTTTTTCAAATTATTATTATTTTTTCTGTAATTTGAGAAAAAAAAAAATTTTCCAAATTTTTTTTTTGTTTTTCCAAATTTTTTTTTTTTCCAAATTTTTTTTTTTTTTTTTTTTCTCAAATTTTGTTTTTTTTCAATTTTTTTTTTTTTTTCTGAAAGTTTTTCTTTCAAATTATTATTTTTTTTTATGTAATTTAAAATAAAAAAAAAAAATTTTTCCAAAGTTTTTTTTTTTTAATTTTTTTGTCTGAAATTTTTTTTTTTTTTTTTCAATTTTTTTTTTTTTTTTCTCAAATTTTGTTTTTTTTCAATTTTTTTTTTTTTTTCTGAAATTTTTTTTTTCAAATTTTTTTTTTTTCTGAAATTTTTTTTTTCAAATTTTTTTTTTTCTGAAATTTTTTTTTTCAAATTTTTTTTTTTTTTTTTTTTCTCAAATTTTTTTTTTTTTTTTTTCCAAATTTTTTTTTTTTTTTTTTCCCAAATTTTTTTTTTTTTTTTTAATTAAAATTTTTTTTTTTTTTTTCAAATTTTTTTTTTTTTTTTTAATTAAAAAAATTTTTTTTTTTTTTTTTCCAAATTTTTTTTTTTTTTTTTTCCAAATTTTTTTTTTTTTTTTTTTCCAAATTTTTTTTTCCAAATTTTTTTTATTGTTTTTTTTTCTCAAATTTTTTTTTTTTTCAAATTTTTTTTTTTTTTCTGAAATTTTTTTTTTTTTTTTTTTTTCTGAAATTTTTTTTTTTTTCAAATTATTATTATTTTTTCTGTAATTTGAGAAAAAAAAAAAATTTTCCAAATTTTTTTTTTGTTTTTCCAAATTTTTTTTTTTTCCAAATTTTTTTTTTTTTTTTTTTTCCAAATTTTTTTTTTGTTTTTTTCCAAATTTTTTTTTTTTTTTTTTTCTCAATTTTTTTTTTTTTTTAATGAAAAAATTTTTTTTTTTTTCAAATTTTTTTTTTTTTTTTAATTAAAAAATTTTTTTTTTTTTTTTTTTTTCCAAATTTTTTTTTTTTTTTTTTCCAAATTTTTTTTATTGTTTTTTTTTCTCAAATTTTGTTTTTTTTCAAATTTTTTTTGTTCAAATTATTATTATTTTTTCTGTAATTTAAGAAAAAAAAAAAATTTCCGAATTTTTTTTTTGTTTTTCCAAATTTTTTTTTTTTTTTCCAAATTTTTTTTTTTTTTTTTTTTTTCTCAAATTTTGTTTTTTTTCAAATTTTTTTTTTTTTCTGAAAGTTTTTCTTTCAAATTATTATTTTTTTTTATGTAATTTAAAATAAAAAAAAAAAATTTTTCCAAAGTTTTTTTTTTTTAATTTTTTTTTTTTTTCTGAAATTTTTTTTTTTTTTTCTCAAATTTTGTTTTTTTTCAATTTTTTTTTTTTTTCTGAAAATTTTTTTTTTTTTTTTTCTCAAATGTTTTTTTTTCAAATTATTAATTTTTTTTATGTAATTTAAAATGAAAAAAAAAAAATTTTCCAAAGTTTTTTTTTTCCAAATTTTTTTTTTTCTCCAAATTTTTTTTGTTGTTTTTTTCTGAAATTTTTTTTTTCTGAAATTTTTTTTTTTTTTTTTTTCTCCAATTTTTTTTTTCAAATTATTATTTTTCTGTAATTTAAAAAAAAAAAAAAAAAAATTCCAAATTTTTTTTTTTGTTTTTTTTCTCAAATTTTTTTTTTTCCAAATTTTTTTGTTTTTTTTTTTCTCAAATTTTTTTTTTTGTTTTTTTTCCAAATTTTTTTTTTCAAATTTTTTTTTTTTCCAAGTTTTCTTTTTTTTTCTTCTCAATTTTTTTTTTTCCATTTTTTTGTTTTTTTCTTTCTCAAGATTTGGTTTTTTTCAAATTTTTTTTTTTTTTAATTTTTTTTTTTTTCCAAATTTTTTTTTTTTTTTTTTTTTCTCAAATTTTTTTTTTTTTTTTTTTTCTCGAATCTTTTTTTTTCAAATTTTTTTTTTTCTTTCTCAACATTTGGTTTTTTTCAAATTTTTTTTTTTTTAATTTTTTTTTTTTTTCCAAATTTTTTTTTTTTTTTTTTTTTTCTCAAATATTTTTTTTTGTTTTTTTCCAAATTTTTATTTTTTTTTTTTTCTCAAATTTTTTTGTTTTTCAATTTTTTTTTTTTTTTTTTTCTCAAATTTTTTTTTTTCCAAATTTTTTTTTTTCGTTTTCTTTCTCAAATGTTGTTTTTTTTCAAATTATTAATTTTTTTTATGTAATTTAAAATGAAAAAAAAACTTTTTCCAGTTTTTTTTTTCCAAATTTTTTTTTTTTTTTTTTCAAATTTTTTTTTTTCTCCAAATTTTGTTTGTTGTTTTTTTTCTCAAATTTTTTTTTTCAAATTTTTTTTTTTTTTTCTTCTCAAATTTTTTTTTTTCTCAAATTTTGTTTTTTTTCAAATTTTTTTTTTTTTTTCTGAATTTTGTTTTTTTTTTCTGAAAGTTTTTCTTTCAAATTATTATTTTTTTTTATGTAATTTAAAATAAAAAAAAAAAAATTTTCCAAAGTTTTTTTTGTTTAATTATTTTTTTTTTCTGAAATTTTGTTTTTTTTCAATTTTTTTTTTTTCTGAAATTTTTTTTTTCAAATTTTTTTTTTTTTCTGAAATTTTTTTTTTCAAATTTTTTTTTTTCTGAAATTTTTTTTTTCAAATTTTTTTTTTTTTTTTTTTTCTCAAATGTTGTTTTTTTCAGATTATTAATTTTTTTTATGTAATTTAAAATGAAAAAAAAAAAAAATTTCCAAAGTTTATTTTTTCCAAATTTTTTTTTTCTCCAAATTTTTTTTGTTGTTTTTTTTTCTCAAATTTTTTTTTTCAAATTTTTTTTTTTTCTGAAATTTTTTTTTTTTTTTTTTTTTCTCAAATTTTTTTTTTTCAAATTATTATTTTTCTGTAATTAAAAAAAAAAAACAAAAATTTCCAAATTTTTTTTTTGTTTTTTTTCTCAAATTTTTTTTTTT
>OX637863.1:31696560-31731560 GCA_951802705.1 Netelia virgata | reverse complement strand
TTTTTTTTCTCAAATATTTTTTTTTGTTTTTTTCCAAATTTTTATTTTTTTTTTTTCTCAAATTTTTTTGTTTTTCAATTTTTTTTTTTTTTTTTTTCTCAAATTTTTTTTTTTCCAAATTTTTTTTTTTCGTTTTCTTTCTCAAATGTTGTTTTTTTTCAAATTATTAATTTTTTTTATGTAATTTAAAATGAAAAAAAAACTTTTTCCAGTTTTTTTTTTCCAAATTTTTTTTTTTTTTTTTTCAAATTTTTTTTTTTCTCCAAATTTTGTTTGTTGTTTTTTTTCTCAAATTTTTTTTTTCAAATTTTTTTTTTTTTTTCTTCTCAAATTTTTTTTTTTCTCAAATTTTGTTTTTTTTCAAATTTTTTTTTTTTTTTCTGAATTTTGTTTTTTTTTTTTTTTTCTCAAATTTTTTTTTTTTTCAAATTATTATTATTTTTTCTGTAATTTAAGAAAAAAAAAAAATTTACCAAATTTTTTTTTTGTTTTTCCAAATTTTTTTTTTTTTTTTCCAAATTTTTTTTTTTTTTTTTTTTCTCAAATTTTGTTTTTTTTCAATTTTTTTTTTTTTTTTCTGAAAGTTTTTCTTTCAAATTATTATTTTTTTTTATGTAATTTAAAATAAAAAAAAAAAAATTTTCCAAAGTTTTTTTTGTTTAATTATTTTTTTTTTCTGAAATTTTGTTTTTTTTCAATTTTTTTTTTTTCTGAAATTTTTTTTTTCAAATTTTTTTTTTTTTCTGAAATTTTTTTTTTCAAATTTTTTTTTTTCTGAAATTTTTTTTTTCAAATTTTTTTTTTTTTTTTTTTTCTCAAATGTTGTTTTTTTCAGATTATTAATTTTTTTTATGTAATTTAAAATGAAAAAAAAAAAAAATTTCCAAAGTTTATTTTTTCCAAATTTTTTTTTTCTCCAAATTTTTTTTGTTGTTTTTTTTTCTCAAATTTTTTTTTTCAAATTTTTTTTTTTTCTGAAATTTTTTTTTTTTTTTTTTTTTCTCAAATTTTTTTTTTTCAAATTATTATTTTTCTGTAATTAAAAAAAAAAAAAAAAAATTTCCAAATTTTTTTTTTGTTTTTTTTCTCAAATTTTTTTTTTTTTCTAAACTTTTATTTTTTTTCGTTTTCTTTCTCAAATTTTGGTTTTTTTCAAATTTTTTTTTTTTTTTTTTCTCAAATTTTTTTTTTCCAATTTTTTTTTTTTCTGAATTTTTTTTTTTTTTTTTTTCTCAAATGTTGTTTTTTTTTAAATTATTATTTTTCTTTATGTAATTTAAAATGAAAAAAAAAAATTTTTCCAAATTTTTTTTTTCCAAATTTTTTTTTTTTTTTCCAAATTTTTTTTTTCAAATTTTTTTTTTTTTCTGAAATTTTTTTTTTTTTTTTTTTTTTCTCAAAATTTTTTTTTTCAAATTGTTATTTTTTCTGTAATTTAAAAAAAAAAAAAAAAATTTTTCCAAATTTTTTTTTTTTGTTTTTTTTCTCAAATTTTGTTTTTTTCAATTTTTTTTTTTTTTCTGAAAGTTTTTTTTTCAAATTTTTTTTTTTTTTTTTTGATAAAATTTTTTTTTTTTTTCCAAATTTTTTTTTTTTTTTTTTTTTCTCAAATTTTGTTTTTTTTCAAATTTTTTTTTTTTTTCTGAAAGTTTTTCTTTCAAATTATTATTTTTTTTTATGTAATTTAAAATAAAAAAAAAAATTTTTCCAAAGTTTTTTTTGTTTAATTATTTTTTTTTTCTGAAATTTTGTTTTTTTTCAATTTTTTTTTTTCTGAAATTTTTTTTTTCAAATTTTTTTTTTTTCTGAAATTTTTTTTTTCAAATTTTTTTTTTTCTGAAATTTTTTTTTTCAAATTTTTTTTTTTTTTTTTTTTCTGAAATTTTTTTTTTCAAATTTTTTTTTTTTTTTTTTTTCTCAAATTTTTTTTTTCAAATTATGATTTTTTTTCAAATTTTTTTTTTTTTCCTCAAATTTTTTTTTTTTCCAAATTTTTGTTTTTTTTTCGTTTTCTTTCTCAAATTTTGGTTTTATTCAAATTTTTTTTTTTTCCAAATTTTTTTTTTTTTTTTCCAATTTTTTTTTTTTTTTTTTTCAAATTTTTTTTTTTTTTTTCCAAATTTTTTTTTTTGTTTTTTTTCTCAAATTTATTTTTTTTTCAAATTTTTTTTTTTTTTTTTAATTAAAAAAATTTTTTTTTTTTTTCCAAATTTTTTTTTTTTTTTTCCAAATTTTTTTTATTGTTTTTTTTTCTCAAATTTTGTTTTTTTTTCAAATTTTTTTTTTTTTTCTGAAATTTTTTTTTTTTGTTTTTTTTCTCAAATTTTTTTTTTCAAATTATGATTTTTTTTACTGTAATTTAAAAAAAAAAAAAAAATTTTTTCCAAATTTTTTTTTTGTTTTTTTTCCAAATTTTTTTTTCTTTCTCAACATTTGGTTTTTTTCAATTTTTTTTTTTCCAAATTTTTTTTTTTTTGTTTTTTTTTCTCAAATCTTGTTTTTGTTTTCTTTCTCAAATTTTTTTTTTTTTTTTTAATTAAAAATTTTTTTTTTTTTTTTTTCCAAATGTTGTTTTTTTTCAAATTATTAATTTTTTTTATGTAATTTAAAATGAAAAAAAAAAATTTTCCAGTTTTTTTTTTCCAAATTTTTTTTTTTTTTTTCCAATTTTTTTGTTTTCTCCAAATTTTTTTTGTTGTTTTTTTTTCTCAAATTTTTTTTTTTCAAATTTTGTTTTTTGTTTTTTTCCAAATTTTTTTTTTTTGGAAATTTTTTTTTCCCAAATTTTTTTTTTTTTTCTTCTCAAATTTTTTTTTTCGAATTTTTTTTTTTTTCTGAAATTTTTTTTTTTTTTTTTTTTTCTCAAATGTTGTTTTTTTCAGATTATTAATTTTTTTTATGTAATTTAAAATGAAAAAAAAAAAATTTTCCAAAGTTTATTTTTTCCAAATTTTTTTTTTTTTTTTTCCAAATTTTTTTTTTCTCCAAATTTTTTTTGTTGTTTTTTTTTCTCAAATTTTTTTTTTCAAATTTTTTTTTTTTCTGAAATTTTTTTTTTTTTTTTTTTTTCTCAAATTTTTTTTTTTCAAATTATTATTTTTCTGTAATTTAAAAAAAAAAAAAAAATTTTCCAAATTTTTTTTTTGTTTTTTTTCTCAAATTTTTTTTTTTTCTAAACTTTTATTTTTTTTCGTTTTCTTTCTCAAATTTTGGTTTTTTTCAAATTTTTTTTTTTTTTTTTCTAATTTTTTTTTTTTTTTTTTTTTCTCAAATTTTTTTTTTTTCCAAATTTTTGTTTTTTTTCGTTTTCTTTCTCAAATTTTGGTTTTTTTCAAATTTGTTTTTTTTCCAAATTTTTGTTTTTTTTCGTTTTCTTTCTCAAATTTTGTTTTTTTTCAAATTTGTTTTTTTTCCAAATTTTTTTTTTTTTTTTTTTCTCAAATTTTTTTTTTTTCAAATTTTTTCTTTGTGTAATTTAAAAAAAAAATGTTTTTTTTCCAAATTTTTTTTTTTTTTTTTAATTAAAAAAATTTTTTTTTTTCGTTTTCTTTCTCAAATTTTTTTTTTTTCGTTTTCTTTCTCAAATTTTTTTTTTTTTTTTTAATTAAAAAATTTTTTTTTTTTTTTTCCAAATTTTTTTTTTTTTCGTTTTCTTTCTCAATTTTTTTTTTTTTTTTTTAATTAAAAAAAACTTTTTTTTTTTCCAATTTGTTTTTTTTTTCTGAAATTTTTTTTTTGTTTTTTTTTTTTCTCAAATTTTGGTTTTTTTTTTTAATTAAAACAAATTT
The DNA here is from genome assembly GCA_951802705.1 of Netelia virgata. Taxonomy (NCBI): domain Eukaryota; kingdom Metazoa; phylum Arthropoda; class Insecta; order Hymenoptera; family Ichneumonidae; genus Netelia; species Netelia virgata. The sequence continues at coordinate 31,727,772 of OX637863.1, read as the reverse complement.
TTTTTTTTTTTTTTTTCAAATTTTTGTTTTTTTCTTTCTCAACATTTGGTTTTTTTCAAATTTTTTTTTTTTTTAATTTTTTTTTTTCCAAATTTTTTTTTTTTTTTTTTTTTTCTCAAATTTTTTTTTTTTTTTTTTTCTCAATTTTTTTTTTTTTTTTTTTTCTCAAATTTTTTTTTTTTCCAAATTTTTGTTTTTTTTCGTTTTCTTTCTCAAATTTTGGTTTTTTTCAAATTTGTTTTTTTTCCAAATTTTTGTTTTTTTTCAAATTTTTTTTTTTTTTTTTAATTAAAAAAATTTTTTTTTTTTTTCCAAATTTTTTTTTTTTTTTTTAATTAAAAAAAATTTTTTTTTTTTCCAATTTTTTTTTTTTTTTTTCCAAATTTTTTTTTTTTTTTTTTTTTCTCAAATTTTGTTTTTTTTCAATTTTTTTTTTTTTTTCTGAAAGTTTTTCTTTCAAATTATTATTTTTTTTTATGTAATTTAAAATAAAAAAAAAAATTTTTCCAAAGTTTTTTTTGTTTAATTATTTTTTTTTTCTGAAATTTTGTTTTTTTTCAATTTTTTTTTTTTCTGAAATTTTTTTTTTCAAATTTTTTTTTTTTCTGAAATTTTTTTTTTCAAATTTTTTTTTTTCTGAAATTTTTTTTTTCAAATTTTTTTTTTTTTTTTTTTCTGAAATTTTTTTTTTCAAATTTTTTTTTTTTTTTTTTTTCTCAAATTTTTTTTTTCAAATTATGATTTTTTTTCAAATTTTTTTTTTTTTCCTCAAATTTTTTTTTTTTCCAAATTTTTGTTTTTTTTTCGTTTTCTTTCTCAAATTTTGGTTTTATTCAAATTTTTTTTTTTTCCAAATTTTTTTTTTTTTTTTTCCAATTTTTTTTTTTTTTTTTTTCCAAATTTTTTTTTTTTTTTTTCCAAATTTTTTTTTTTTTCGTTTTCTTTCTCAATTTTTTTTTTTTTTTTTTAATTAAAAAAAACTTTTTTTTTTTCCAATTTGTTTTTTTTTTCTGAAATTTTTTTTTTGTTTTTTTTTTTTCTCAAATTTTGGTTTTTTTTTTTAATTAAAACAAATTTTTTTTTTTTTTTTTTTCAAATTTTTGTTTTTTTCTTTCTCAACATTTGGTTTTTTTCAAATTTTTTTTTTTTTTAATTTTTTTTTTTCCAAATTTTTTTTTTTTTTTTTTTTTTCTCAAATTTTTTTTTTTTTTTTTTTCTCAATTTTTTTTTTTTTTTTTTTCTCAAATTTTTTTTTTTTCCAAATTTTTGTTTTTTTTCGTTTTCTTTCTCAAATTTTGGTTTTTTTCAAATTTGTTTTTTTTCCAAATTTTTGTTTTTTTTCAAATTTTTTTTTTTTTTTTTAATTAAAAAAATTTTTTTTTTTTTTCCAAATTTTTTTTTTTTTTTTTAATTAAAAAAAATTTTTTTTTTTTCCAATTTTTTTTTTTTTTTTTCCAAATTTTTTTTTTTTTTTTTTTTTCTCAAATTTTGTTTTTTTTCAAATTTTTTTTTTTTTTCTGAAAGTTTTTCTTTCAAATTATTATTTTTTTTTATGTAATTTAAAATAAAAAAAAAAATTTTTCCAAAGTTTTTTTTGTTTAATTATTTTTTTTTTCTGAAATTTTGTTTTTTTTCAATTTTTTTTTTTTCTGAAATTTTTTTTTTCAAATTTTTTTTTTTTCTGAAATTTTTTTTTTCAAATTTTTTTTTTTCTGAAATTTTTTTTTTCAAATTTTTTTTTTTTTTTTTTTCTGAAATTTTTTTTTTCAAATTTTTTTTTTTTTTTTTTTTCTCAAATTTTTTTTTTCAAATTATGATTTTTTTTCAAATTTTTTTTTTTTTCCTCAAATTTTTTTTTTTTCCAAATTTTTGTTTTTTTTTCGTTTTCTTTCTCAAATTTTGGTTTTATTCAAATTTTTTTTTTTTCCAAATTTTTTTTTTTTTTTTTCCAATTTTTTTTTTTTTTTTTTTTCCAAATTTTTTTTTTTTTTTTTCCAAATTTTTTTTTTTGTTTTTTTTCTCAAATTTATTTTTTTTTCAAATTTTTTTTTTTTTTTTTAATTAAAAAAAATTTTTTTTTTTTTCCAAATTTTTTTTTTTTTTTTCCAAATTTTTTTTATTGTTTTTTTTTCTCAAATTTTGTTTTTTTTTCAAATTTTTTTTTTTTTTCTGAAATTTTTTTTTTTTGTTTTTTTTCTCAAATTTTTTTTTTCAAATTATGATTTTTTTTACTGTAATTTAAAAAAAAAAAAAAATTTTTTCCAAATTTTTTTTTTGTTTTTTTTCCAAATTTTTTTTTCTTTCTCAACATTTGGTTTTTTTCAATTTTTTTTTTTTCCAAATTTTTTTTTTTTTGTTTTTTTTTCTCAAATCTTGTTTTTGTTTTCTTTCTCAAATTTTTTTTTTTTTTTTAATTAAAAATTTTTTTTTTTTTTTTTTCCAAATGTTGTTTTTTTTCAAATTATTAATTTTTTTTATGTAATTTAAAATGAAAAAAAAAAATTTTCCAGTTTTTTTTTTCCAAATTTTTTTTTTTTTTTTTCCAATTTTTTTGTTTTCTCTAAATTTTTTTTGTTGTTTTTTTTTCTCAAATTTTTTTTTTTCAAATTTTGTTTTTTGTTTTTTTCCAAATTTTTTTTTTTTGGAAATTTTTTTTTCCCAAATTTTTTTTTTTTTTCTTCTCAAATTTTTTTTTTTCGAATTTTTTTTTTTTCTGAAATTTTTTTTTTTTTTTTTTTTTCTCAAATGTTGTTTTTTTCAGATTATTAATTTTTTTTATGTAATTTAAAATGAAAAAAAAAAAATTTTCCAAAGTTTATTTTTTCCAAATTTTTTTTTTTTTTTTTCCAAATTTTTTTTTTCTCCAAATTTTTTTTGTTGTTTTTTTTTCTCAAATTTTTTTTTTCAAATTTTTTTTTTTTCTGAAATTTTTTTTTTTTTTTTTTTTTCTCAAATTTTTTTTTTTCAAATTATTATTTTTCTGTAATTTAAAAAAAAAAAAAAAATTTTCCAAATTTTTTTTTTGTTTTTTTTCTCAAATTTTTTTTTTTTCTAAACATTTATTTTTTTTCGTTTTCTTTCTCAAATTTTGGTTTTTTTCAAATTTTTTTTTTTTTTTTTCTAATTTTTTTTTTTTTTTTTTTTTCTCAAATTTTTTTTTTTTCCAAATTTTTGTTTTTTTTCGTTTTCTTTCTCAAATTTTGGTTTTTTTCAAATTTGTTTTTTTTCCAAATTTTTGTTTTTTTTCGTTTTCTTTCTCAAATTTTGTTTTTTTTTCAAATTTGTTTTTTTTCCAAATTTTTTTTTTTTTTTTTTTCTCAAATTTTTTTTTTTCAAATTTTTTCTTTGTGTAATTTAAAAAAAAAATGTTTTTTTTCCAAATTTTTTTTTTTTTTTTTAATTAAAAAAATTTTTTTTTTTCGTTTTCTTTCTCAAATTTTTTTTTTTCGTTTTCTTTCTCAAATTTTTTTTTTTTTTTTTAATTAAAAAATTTTTTTTTTTTTTTTCCAAATTTTTTTTTTTTTCGTTTTCTTTCTCAATTTTTTTTTTTTTTTTTTAATTAAAAAAAACTTTTTTTTTTTTCCAATTTGTTTTTTTTTTCTGAAATTTTTTTTTTGTTTTTTTTTTTTCTCAAATTTTGGTTTTTTTTTTAAATTAAAACAAATTTTTTTTTTTTTTTTTTTCAAATTTTTTTTTTCCAAATTTTTTTTTTTTTCTTTCTCAACATTTGGTTTTTTTCAAATTTTTTTTTTTTTTAATTTTTTTTTTTCCAAATTTTTTTTTTTTTTTTTTTTTCTCAAATTTTTTTTTTTTTTTTTTTCTCAATTTTTTTTTTTTTTTTTTTTCTCAAATTTTTTTTTTTTCCAAATTTTTGTTTTTTTTCGTTTTCTTTCTCAAATTTTGGTTTTTTTCAAATTTGTTTTTTTTCCAAATTTTTGTTTTTTTTCGTTTTCTTTCTCAAATTTTGTTTTTTTTCAAATTTGTTTTTTTTCCAAATTTTTTTTTTTTTTTTTTTCTCAAATTTTTTTTTTTCAAATTTTTTCTTTGTGTAATTTAAAAAAAAAATGTTTTTTTTCCAAATTTTTTTTTTTTTTTTTAATTAAAAAAATTTTTTTTTTTCGTTTTCTTTCTCAAATTTTTTTTTTTTCGTTTTCTTTCTCAAATTTTTTTTTTTTTTTTTAATTAAAAAATTTTTTTTTTTTTTTTCCAAATTTTTTTTTTTTCGTTTTCTTTCTCAATTTTTTTTTTTTTTTTTTAATTAAAAAAAACTTTTTTTTTTTCCAATTTGTTTTTTTTTTCTGAAATTTTTTTTTTGTTTTTTTTTTTTCTCAAATTTTGGTTTTTTTTTTTAATTAAAACAAATTTTTTTTTTTTTTTTTTTCAAATTTTTGTTTTTTTCTTTCTCAACATTTGGTTTTTTTCAAATTTTTTTTTTTTTTAATTTTTTTTTTTCCAAATTTTTTTTTTTTTTTTTTTTTTCTCAAATTTTTTTTTTTTTTTTTTTCTCAATTTTTTTTTTTTTTTTTTTTCTCAAATTTTTTTTTTTTCCAAATTTTTGTTTTTTTTCGTTTTCTTTCTCAAATTTTGGTTTTTTTCAAATTTGTTTTTTTTCCAAATTTTTGTTTTTTTTCAAATTTTTTTTTTTTTTTTTAATTAAAAAAAATTTTTTTTTTTTTCCAAATTTTTTTTTTTTTTTTTAATTAAAAAAAATTTTTTTTTTTTCCAATTTTTTTTTTTTTTTTTCCAAATTTTTTTTTTTTTTTTTTTTTCTCAAATTTTGTTTTTTTTCAAATTTTTTTTTTTTTTCTGAAAGTTTTTCTTTCAAATTATTATTTTTTTTTATGTAATTTAAAATAAAAAAAAAAATTTTTCCAAAGTTTTTTTTGTTTAATTATTTTTTTTTTCTGAAATTTTGTTTTTTTTCAATTTTTTTTTTTTCTGAAATTTTTTTTTTCAAATTTTTTTTTTTTCTGAAATTTTTTTTTTCAAATTTTTTTTTTTCTGAAATTTTTTTTTTCAAATTTTTTTTTTTTTTTTTTTCTGAAATTTTTTTTTTCAAATTTTTTTTTTTTTTTTTTTTCTCAAATTTTTTTTTTCAAATTATGATTTTTTTTCAAATTTTTTTTTTTTTCCTCAAATTTTTTTTTTTTCCAAATTTTTGTTTTTTTTTCGTTTTCTTTCTCAAATTTTGGTTTTATTCAAATTTTTTTTTTTTCCAAATTTTTTTTTTTTTTTTTCCAATTTTTTTTTTTTTTTTTTTTCCAAATTTTTTTTTTTTTTTTTCCAAATTTTTTTTTTTGTTTTTTTTCTCAAATTTATTTTTTTTTCAAATTTTTTTTTTTTTTTTTAATTAAAAAAAATTTTTTTTTTTTTCCAAATTTTTTTTTTTTTTTTCCAAATTTTTTTTATTGTTTTTTTTTCTCAAATTTTGTTTTTTTTTCAAATTTTTTTTTTTTTTCTGAAATTTTTTTTTTTTGTTTTTTTTCTCAAATTTTTTTTTTCAAATTATGATTTTTTTTACTGTAATTTAAAAAAAAAAAAAAATTTTTTCCAAATTTTTTTTTTGTTTTTTTTCCAAATTTTTTTTTCTTTCTCAACATTTGGTTTTTTTCAATTTTTTTTTTTTCCAAATTTTTTTTTTTTTGTTTTTTTTTCTCAAATCTTGTTTTTGTTTTCTTTCTCAAATTTTTTTTTTTTTTTTTAATTAAAAATTTTTTTTTTTTTTTTTTCCAAATGTTGTTTTTTTTCAAATTATTAATTTTTTTTATGTAATTTAAAATGAAAAAAAAAAATTTTCCAGTTTTTTTTTTCCAAATTTTTTTTTTTTTTTTTCCAATTTTTTTGTTTTCTCTAAATTTTTTTTGTTGTTTTTTTTTCTCAAATTTTTTTTTTTCAAATTTTGTTTTTTGTTTTTTTCCAAATTTTTTTTTTTTGGAAATTTTTTTTTCCCAAATTTTTTTTTTTTTTCTTCTCAAATTTTTTTTTTTCGAATTTTTTTTTTTTCTGAAATTTTTTTTTTTTTTTTTTTTTCTCAAATGTTGTTTTTTTCAGATTATTAATTTTTTTTATGTAATTTAAAATGAAAAAAAAAAAATTTTCCAAAGTTTATTTTTTCCAAATTTTTTTTTTTTTTTTTTCCAAATTTTTTTTTTCTCCAAATTTTTTTTGTTGTTTTTTTTTCTCAAATTTTTTTTTTCAAATTTTTTTTTTTTCTGAAATTTTTTTTTTTTTTTTTTTTTCTCAAATTTTTTTTTTTCAAATTATTATTTTTCTGTAATTTAAAAAAAAAAAAAAAATTTTCCAAATTTTTTTTTTGTTTTTTTTCTCAAATTTTTTTTTTTTCTAAACATTTATTTTTTTTCGTTTTCTTTCTCAAATTTTGGTTTTTTTCTAATTTTTTTTTTTTTTTTTTTTTCTCAAATTTTTTTTTTTTCCAAATTTTTGTTTTTTTTCGTTTTCTTTCTCAAATTTTGGTTTTTTTCAAATTTGTTTTTTTTCCAAATTTTTGTTTTTTTTCGTTTTCTTTCTCAAATTTTGTTTTTTTTTCAAATTTGTTTTTTTTCCAAATTTTTTTTTTTTTTTTTTTCTCAAATTTTTTTTTTTCAAATTTTTTCTTTGTGTAATTTAAAAAAAAAATGTTTTTTTTCCAAATTTTTTTTTTTTTTTTTAATTAAAAAAATTTTTTTTTTTCGTTTTCTTTCTCAAATTTTTTTTTTTTCGTTTTCTTTCTCAAATTTTTTTTTTTTTTTTTAATTAAAAAATTTTTTTTTTTTTTTTCCAAATTTTTTTTTTTTTCGTTTTCTTTCTCAATTTTTTTTTTTTTTTTTTAATTAAAAAAAACTTTTTTTTTTTTCCAATTTGTTTTTTTTTTCTGAAATTTTTTTTTTGTTTTTTTTTTTTCTCAAATTTTGGTTTTTTTTTTAAATTAAAACAAATTTTTTTTTTTTTTTTTTTCAAATTTTTTTTTTCCAAATTTTTTTTTTTTCTTTCTCAACATTTGGTTTTTTTCAAATTTTTTTTTTTTTTAATTTTTTTTTTTCCAAATTTTTTTTTTTTTTTTTTTTTCTCAAATTTTTTTTTTTTTTTTTTTCTCAATTTTTTTTTTTTTTTTTTTTCTCAAATTTTTTTTTTTTCCAAATTTTTGTTTTTTTTCGTTTTCTTTCTCAAATTTTGGTTTTTTTCAAATTTGTTTTTTTTCCAAATTTTTGTTTTTTTTCGTTTTCTTTCTCAAATTTTGGTTTTTTTCAAATTTGTTTTTTTTCCAAATTTTTTTTTTTTTTTTTTTCTCAAATTTTGTTTTTTTCAAATTTTTTCTTTGTGTAATTTAAAAAAAAAATTTTTTTTTTCCAAATTTTTTTTTTTTTTTTTAATTAAAAAATTTTTTTTTTTCGTTTTCTTTCTCAAATTTTTTTTTTTTTTTTTAATTAAAAAAAACTTTTTTTTTTTTCCAATTTGTTTTTTTTTTCTGAAATTTTTTTTTTGTTTTTTGTTTCTTCTCAAATTTTGGTTTTTTTTTTAATTAAAACAAATTTTTTTTTTCCAAATTTTTGTTTTTTTCTTTCTCAACATTTGGTTTTTTCAAATTTTTTTTTTTTTTAATTTTTTTTTTTCCAAATTTTTTTTTTTTTTTTTTTTTCTCAAATTTTTTTTTTTTTTTTTTTCTCAAATTTTTTTTTTTTCAATTTTTTTTTTTTTTTTTTTTTCTCAAATTTTTTTTTTCCAAATTTTTTTTTTTTCGTTTTCTTTCTCAAATTTTGTTTTTTTTCAAATTTTTTTTTTTCCAAAATTTTTTTTATTCAAATTTTTTTTTTTTTTTTTTCTCAAATTTTTTTTTTTTCAATTTTTTTTTTTTTTTTTTTTTCTCAAATTTTTTTTTTTTTCGTTTTCTTTCTCAAATTTTGGTTTTTTCCAAATTTTTTTTTTCTTTCTCAACATTTGGTTTTTTTCAATTTTTTTTTTTTTCCAAATTTTTTTTTTTTTGTTTTTTTTTCTCAAATCTTGTTTTTATTTTTTTCCAAATTTTTTTTTTTTCTTTCTCAACATTTGGTTTTTTTCAATTTTTTTTTTTTTTTTCAATTTTTTTTTTTTCCAAATTTTTTTTTTTTTGTTTTTTTTTCTCAAATTTTTTTTTTGTTTTTTTCCAAATTTTTTTTTTTTCAAATTTTTTTTTTTTTCCAAATTTTTTTTTTTTTCGTTTTCTTTCTCAAATTTTGGTTTTATTCAAATTTTTTTTTTTCCAAATTTTTTTTTTTTTTTTTTTCTCAAATTTTGTTTTTTTCAAATTTTTTCTTTGTGTAATTTAAAAAAAAAATGTTTTTTTTCCAAATTTTTTTTTTTTTTTTTAATTAAAAATTTTTTTTTTTTTCGTTTTCTTTCTCAAATTTTTTTTTTTTTTTTTAATTAAAAAAAACTTTTTTTTTTTCCAATTTGTTTTTTTTTTCTGAAATTTTTTTTTTGTTTTTTGTTTCTTCTCAAATTTTGGTTTTTTTTTTAATTAAAACAAATTTTTTTTTTTTTTTTTTTCAAATTTTTGTTTTTTTCTTTCTCAACATTTGGTTTTTTCAAATTTTTGTTTTTTTTTCGTTTTCTTTCTCAAGTTTTGGTTTTATTCAAATTTTTTTTTTTTCCAAATTTTTTTTTTTTTTTTTCCAAATTTTTTTTTTTTTTTTTTTCCAAATTTTTTTTTTTGTTTTTTTTCTCAAATTTATTTTTTTTTCAAATTTTTTTTTTTTTTTTAATTAAAAAAAATTTTTTTTTTTTTCCAAATTTTTTTTTTTTTTTTTCCAAATTTTTTTTATTGTTTTTTTTTCTCAAATTTTGTTTTTTTTCAAATTTTTTTTTTTTTTCTGAAATTTTTTTTTTTTGTTTTTTTTCTCAAATTTTTTTTTTCAAATTATGATTTTTTTTACTGTAATTTAAAAAAAAAAAAAATTTTTTTCCAAATTTTTTTTTTGTTTTTTTTCCAAATTTTTTTTTTCTTTCTCAACATTTGGTTTTTTTCAATTTTTTTTTTTTTCCAAATTTTTTTTTTTTTGTTTTTTTTTCTCAAATCTTGTTTTTATTTTTTTCCAAATTTTTTTTTTTCTTTCTCAACATTTGGTTTTTTTCAATTTTTTTTTTTTTTTTCAATTTTTTTTTTTTCCAAATTTTTTTTTTTTCTCAAATTTTTTTTTTGTTTTTTTCCAAATTTTTTTTTTTTTTCAAATTTTTTTTTTTTTTCCAAATTTTTTTTTTTTCGTTTTCTTTCTCAAATTTTGGTTTTATTCAAATTTTTTTTTTTTTCCAAATTTTTTTTTTTTTTTTTTCCAAATTTTTTTTTTTTTTTTTTTTCCAAATTTTTTTTTTTTTCCAAATTTTTTTTTTTTTTTTTTTTCCAAATTTTTTTTTTGTCTTTTTCCAATTTTTTTTTTTTTTTTTTTCTCAAATTTTGTTTTTTTTCAAATATTTTTTTTTTTTCTCAAATTTGGTTTTTTTCAATTTTTTTTTTTTTTTCAATTTTTTTTTTTCCAAATTTTGTTTTTTTTGTTTTTTTTTCTCAAATTTTTTTTTTGTTTTTTTTCCAAATTTTTTTTTTCTTTCTCAACATTTGGTTTTTTTCAATTTTTTTTTTTTTTCAATTTTTTTTTTTCCAAATTTTTTTTTTTTTGTTTTTTTTCAAATTTTTTTTTTTTTTTTTCCAATTTTTTTTTTTTTTTCAAATTTTTTTTTTTTTTCCAAATTTTTTTTTTTTTTCGTTTTCTTTCTCAAATTTTGGTTTTATTCAAATTTTTTTTTTTTCCAAATTTTTTTTTTTTTTTTCCAATTTTTTTTTTTTTTTTTTTCCAAATTTTTTTTTTTTTTTTTTCCAAATTTTTTTTTTGTTTTTTTCCAAATTTTTTTTTTTTTTTTTGTCTCAATTTTTTGTTTTTTTTTAATTAAAAAAATTTTTTTTTTTTCAATTTTTTTTTTTTTTTTTCCAAACTTTTTTTTTTTTTTCCCAATTTTTTTTTTTTTTTTTTTCCAAATTTTTTTATTTTTTTTTTTCCAAATTTTTTTTTTGTTTTTTTCCAAATTTTTTTTTTTTTTTTTTCTCAATTTTTTTTTTTTTTTAATTAAAAATTTTTTTTTTTTTTCAAATTTTTTTTTTTTTTTTTAATTCAAAAAATTTTTTTTTTTTTTTCCAATTTTTTTTTTTTTTTTTTTTCTAAATTTTTTTTTTTTTTTTTTTTCTAAATTTTTTTTTTTTTTTTTTTCCAAATTTTTTTTTTTTTCAAATTATTATTATTTTTTCTGTAATTTAAGAAAAAAAAAAAATTTCCAAATTTTTTTTTTGTTTTTCCAAATTTTTTTTTTTTTTCCAAATTTTTTTTTTTTTGTTTTTTTTTCTCAAATTTTTTTTTTGTTTTTTTCCAAATTTTTTTTTTTTTTTTCAAATTTTTTTTTTTTTTCTAAATTTTTTTTTTTTTTCGTTTTCTTTTTCAAATTTTGGTTTTATTCAAATTTTTTTTTTTTTCCAAATTTTTTTTCTTTTTCCAATTTTTTTTTTTTTTTTTTTTCCAAATTTTTTTTTTTCCAAATTTTTTTTTTTTTTTTTTTCCAAATTTTTTTTTTGTTTTTTTCCAATTTTTTTTTTTTTTTTTTTTTCAATTTTTTTTTTTTTTTTCTCAAATTTTGTTTTTTTCAATTTTGTTTTTTTTTTCTGAAAGTTTTTTTTTCAAATTTTTTTTTTTGTGTAATTTAAAAAAAAAATGTTTTTTTTCCAAATTTTTTTTTTTTTTTTTTCCAAATTTTTTTTTTTTCCAAATTTTTTTTTTTGTTTTTTTTTCTCAAATTTATTTTTTTTTCAAATTTTTTTTTTTTTTTTAATCAAAAAAATTTTTTTTTTTTTTTTCCAAATTTTTTTTTTTTTTTTTCCAAATTTTTTTTTTTTTTTTTTCCAAATTTTTGTTTTTGTTTTTTTTTCTCAAATTTTGTTTTTTTCAAATTTTTTTTTTTTCTGAAATTTTTTTGTTTTTTTTTTTTCAAATTATTATTTTTTTTCTGTAATTTAAAAAAAAAAAAAATTTTTTTTTCCAAATTTTTTTTTTTTCGTTTTCTTTCTCAAATGTTGTTTTTTTTCAAATTATTAATTTTTTTTATGTAATTTAAAATGAAAAAAAAAACTTTTTCCAAATTTTTTTTTTTTTTTTTTTCCAAATTTTTTTTTCTTTCTCCAAATTTTTTTTGTTGTTTTTTTTCTCAAATTTTTTTTTTCAAATTTTTTTTTTTGTTTTTTTCCAAATTTTTTTTTTTTTTGAAATTTTTTTTTTCAAATTTTTTTTTTTTTTTCTTCTCAAATTTTTTTTTTTCTCAAATTTTGTTTTTTTTCAAATTTTTTTTTTTTTTTTTTAATTAAAAAAATTTTTTTTTTCCAAATTTTTTTTTTTTCGTTTTTTTTTCTCAAATTTTGTTTTTTTTCAAATTTTTTTTTTTTTTTTTAATTTTTTTTTTTCTACAAATTTTTTTTTTTTTTTTTTTTTTCCAAATTTTTTTTTTTTTTTTTAATTAAAAAATTTTGTTTTTTTTCAAATTTTTTTTTTTTTTTCTGAAATTTTTTTTTTTTTTTTTTTTTTTCAAATTGTTATTATTTTTTCTGTAATTTAAGAAAAAAAAAATTTCCAATTTTTTTTTTTTTTTTCCAAATTTTTTTTTTTTTTTTTTTTCTCAAATTTTGTTTTTTTTCAAATTTTTTTTTTTTTTTCTGAAAGTTTTTCTTTCAAATTATTATTTGTTTTTATGTAATTTACAATAAAAAAAAAAAAATTTTCCAGTTTTTTTTTTTAATTTTTTTTTTTTTCTGAAATTTTTTTTTTTTTTTTTCTCAAATTTTGTTTTTTTTCAATTTTTTTTTTTTTCTGAAAATTTTTTTTTTTTTTTTTTCTCAATTTTTTTTTTTTCCAAATTTTTTTTTTTTTGTTTTTTTTTCTCAAATTTTTTTTTTGTTTTTTTTCCAAATTTTTTTTTTTTCTTTCTCAACATTTGGTTTTTTTTAATTTTTTTTTTTTTCTGAAATTTTTTTTTTTTTTTTTAATTTTTTTTTTTTTTTTCTCAAATTTTGTTTTTTTTCAATTTTTTTTTTTTTCTCAAATTTTTTTTTTGTTTTTTTCCAAATTTTTTTTTTTTTTTTCAAATTTTTTTTTTTTTTCCAAATTTTTTTTTTTTTCGTTTTCTTTCTCAAATTTTGGTTTTATTCAAATTTTTTTTTTTTTCCAAATTTTTTTTTTTTTTTTTCCAAATTTTTTTTTTTTTTTTTTTCTCAATTTTTTTTTTTTTTTTAATTAAAAATTTTTTTTTTTTTTTTCCAAATTTTTTTTTTTTTCCAAATTTTTTTTTTTTTTTTTCCAAATTTTTTTTTTTTTTTTTTCCAAATTTTTGTTTTTGTTTTTTTTTCTCAAATTTTGTTTTTTTCAAATTTTTTTTTTTTTCTGAAATTTTTTTGTTTTTTTTTTTTCAAATTATTATTTTTTTTCTGTAATTTAAAAAAAAAAAAAAATTTTTTTTCCAAATTTTTTTTTTTTCGTTTTCTTTCTCAAATGTTGTTTTTTTTCAAATTATTAATTTTTTTTATGTAATTTAAAATGAAAAAAAAAACTTTTTCCAAATTTTTTTTTTTTTTTTTTTCCAAATTTTTTTTTCTTTCTCCAAATTTTTTTTGTTGTTTTTTTTCTCAAATTTTTTTTTTCAAATTTTTTTTTTTGTTTTTTTCCAAATTTTTTTTTTTTTTGAAATTTTTTTTTTCAAATTTTTTTTTTTTTTTCTTCTCAAATTTTTTTTTTTCTCAAATTTTGTTTTTTTTCAAATTTTTTTTTTTTTTTTTTAATTAAAAAAATTTTTTTTTTCCAAATTTTTTTTTTTTCGTTTTTTTTTCTCAAATTTTGTTTTTTTTCAAATTTTTTTTTTTTTTTTTAATTTTTTTTTTTCTACAAATTTTTTTTTTTTTTTTTTTTTTCCAAATTTTTTTTTTTTTTTTTAATTAAAAAATTTTGTTTTTTTTCAAATTTTTTTTTTTTTTTAATTAAAAAATTTTTTTTTTTTTTTTTTCCAAATTTTTTTTTTTTTTTTTTTTCCAAATTTTTTTTTTGTTTTTTTTTCTCAAATTTTGTTTTTTTTCAAATTTTTTTTTTTTTTCTGAATTTTTTTTTTTTTTTTTTTTCCAAATTTTTTTTTTTTTTTTTTTTTCCAAATTTTTTTTTTTTTTTTTTCCAAATTTTTTTTATTGTTTTTTTTTCTCAAATTTTGTTTTTTTTCAAATTTTTTTTGTTCAAATTATTATTATTTTTTCTGTAATTTAAGAAAAAAAAAAAATTTCCGAATTTTTTTTTTGTTTTTCCAAATTTTTTTTTTTTTTTCCAAATTTTTTTTTTTTTTTTTTTTTTCTCAAATTTTGTTTTTTTTCAAATTTTTTTTTTTTTCTGAAAGTTTTTCTTTCAAATTATTATTTTTTTTTATGTAATTTAAAATAAAAAAAAAAAATTTTTCCAAAGTTTTTTTTTTTTAATTTTTTTTTTTTTTCTGAATTTTTTTTTTTTTTTTCTCAAATTTTGTTTTTTTTCAATTTTTTTTTTTTTTCTGAAAATTTTTTTTTTTTTTTTTTCTCAAATGTTTTTTTTTCAAATTATTAATTTTTTTTATGTAATTTAAAATGAAAAAAAAAAAATTTTCCAAAGTTTTTTTTCTCAAATTTTTTTTTTTCCAAATTTTTTTGTTTTTTTTTTTCTCAAATTTTTTTTTTTGTTTTTTTTCCAAATTTTTTTTTTCAAATTTTTTTTTTTTCCAAGTTTTCTTTTTTTTTCTTCTCAATTTTTTTTTTTCCATTTTTTTGTTTTTTTCTTTCTCAAGATTTGGTTTTTTTCAAATTTTTTTTTTTTTTAATTTTTTTTTTTTTCCAAATTTTTTTTTTTTTTTTTTTCTCTCAAATTTTTTTTTTTTTTTTTTTTCTCGAATCTTTTTTTTTCAAATTTTTTTTTTTCTTTCTCAACATTTGGTTTTTTTCAAATTTTTTTTTTTTTAATTTTTTTTTTTTTTCCAAATTTTTTTTTTTTTTTTTTTTTTCTCAAATATTTTTTTTTGTTTTTTTCCAAATTTTTATTTTTTTTTTTTTCTCAAATTTTTTTGTTTTTCAATTTTTTTTTTTTTTTTTTTCTCAAATTTTTTTTTTTCCAAATTTTTTTTTTTCGTTTTCTTTCTCAAATGTTGTTTTTTTTCAAATTATTAATTTTTTTTATGTAATTTAAAATGAAAAAAAAACTTTTTCCAGTTTTTTTTTCCAAATTTTTTTTTTTTTTTTTTCAAATTTTTTTTTTTCTCCAAATTTTGTTTGTTGTTTTTTTTCTCAAATTTTTTTTTTCAAATTTTTTTTTTTTTTCTTCTCAAATTTTTTTTTTTCTCAAATTTTGTTTTTTTTCAAATTTTTTTTTTTTTTTCTGAATTTTGTTTTTTTTTTTTTTTTCTCAAATTTTTTTTTTTTTCAAATTATTATTATTTTTTCTGTAATTTAAGAAAAAAAAAAAATTTACCAAATTTTTTTTTTGTTTTTCCAAATTTTTTTTTTTTTTTTCCAAATTTTTTTTTTTTTTTTTTTTCTCAAATTTTGTTTTTTTTCAATTTTTTTTTTTTTTTTCTGAAAGTTTTTCTTTCAAATTATTATTTTTTTTTATGTAATTTAAAATAAAAAAAAAAAAATTTTCCAAAGTTTTTTTTGTTTAATTATTTTTTTTTTCTGAAATTTTGTTTTTTTTCAATTTTTTTTTTTTCTGAAATTTTTTTTTTCAAATTTTTTTTTTTTTCTGAAATTTTTTTTTTCAAATTTTTTTTTTTCTGAAATTTTTTTTTTCAAATTTTTTTTTTTTTTTTTTTTCTCAAATGTTGTTTTTTTCAGATTATTAATTTTTTTTATGTAATTTAAAATGAAAAAAAAAAAAAATTTCCAAAGTTTATTTTTTCCAAATTTTTTTTTTCTCCAAATTTTTTTTGTTGTTTTTTTTTCTCAAATTTTTTTTTTCAAATTTTTTTTTTTTCTGAAATTTTTTTTTTTTTTTTTTTTTCTCAAATTTTTTTTTTTCAAATTATTATTTTTCTGTAATTAAAAAAAAAAAAAAAAAATTTCCAAATTTTTTTTTTGTTTTTTTTCTCAAATTTTTTTTTTTTTCTAAACTTTTATTTTTTTTCGTTTTCTTTCTCAAATTTTGGTTTTTTTCAAATTTTTTTTTTTTTTTTTTCTCAAATTTTTTTTTTCCAATTTTTTTTTTTTCTGAATTTTTTTTTTTTTTTTTTTTCTCAAATGTTGTTTTTTTTTAAATTATTATTTTTCTTTATGTAATTTAAAATGAAAAAAAAAAATTTTTCCAAATTTTTTTTTTTCCAAATTTTTTTTTTTTTTTCCAAATTTTTTTTTTCAAATTTTTTTTTTTTCTGAAATTTTTTTTTTTTTTTTTTTTTTCTCAAAATTTTTTTTTTCAAATTGTTATTTTTTCTGTAATTTAAAAAAAAAAAAAAAAATTTTTCCAAATTTTTTTTTTTTGTTTTTTTTCTCAAATTTTGTTTTTTTCAATTTTTTTTTTTTTTCTGAAAGTTTTTTTTTCAAATTTTTTTTTTTTTTTTTTGATAAAATTTTTTTTTTTTTTCCAAATTTTTTTTTTTTTTTTTTTTTCTCAAATTTTGTTTTTTTTCAAATTTTTTTTTTTTTTCTGAAAGTTTTTCTTTCAAATTATTATTTTTTTTTATGTAATTTAAAATAAAAAAACAAATTTTTCCAAAGTTTTTTTTGTTTAATTATTTTTTTTTTCTGAAATTTTGTTTTTTTTCAATTTTTTTTTTTCTGAAATTTTTTTTTTCAAATTTTTTTTTTTTCTGAAATTTTTTTTTTCAAATTTTTTTTTTTCTGAAATTTTTTTTTTCAAATTTTTTTTTTTTTTTTTTTTCTGAAATTTTTTTTTTCAAATTTTTTTTTTTTTTTTTTTTCTCAAATTTTTTTTTTCAAATAATGATTTTTTTTCAAATTTTTTTTTTTTTCCTCAAATTTTTTTTTTTTCCAAATTTTTGTTTTTTTTTCGTTTTCTTTCTCAAATTTTGGTTTTATTCAAATTTTTTTTTTTTCCAAATTTTTTTTTTTTTTTTTCCAATTTTTTTTTTTTTTTTTTTCAAATTTTTTTTTTTTTTTTTCCAAATTTTTTTTTTTGTTTTTTTTCTCAAATTTATTTTTTTTTCAAATTTTTTTTTTTTTTTTTAATTAAAAAAAATTTTTTTTTTTTTCCAAATTTTTTTTTTTTTTTTCCAAATTTTTTTTATTGTTTTTTTTTCTCAAATTTTGTTTTTTTTTCAAATTTTTTTTTTTTTTCTGAAATTTTTTTTTTTTGTTTTTTTTCTCAAATTTTTTTTTTCAAATTATGATTTTTTTTACTGTAATTTAAAAAAAAAAAAAAAATTTTTTCCAAATTTTTTTTTTGTTTTTTTTCCAAATTTTTTTTTCTTTCTCAACATTTGGTTTTTTTCAATTTTTTTTTTTCCAAATTTTTTTTTTTTTGTTTTTTTTTCTCAAATCTTGTTTTTGTTTTCTTTCTCAAATTTTTTTTTTTTTTTTTAATTAAAAATTTTTTTTTTTTTTTTTTCCAAATGTTGTTTTTTTTCAAATTATTAATTTTTTTTATGTAATTTAAAATGAAAAAAAAAAATTTTCCAGTTTTTTTTTTCCAAATTTTTTTTTTTTTTTTCCAATTTTTTTGTTTTCTCCAAATTTTTTTTGTTGTTTTTTTTTCTCAAATTTTTTTTTTTCAAATTTTGTTTTTTGTTTTTTTCCAAATTTTTTTTTTTTGGAAATTTTTTTTTCCCAAATTTTTTTTTTTTTTCTTCTCAAATTTTTTTTTTTCGAATTTTTTTTTTTTTCTGAAATTTTTTTTTTTTTTTTTTTTTCTCAAATGTTGTTTTTTTCAGATTATTAATTTTTTTTATGTAATTTAAAATGAAAAAAAAAAAATTTTCCAAAGTTTATTTTTTCCAAATTTTTTTTTTTTTTTTTCCAAATTTTTTTTTTCTCCAAATTTTTTTTGTTGTTTTTTTTTCTCAAATTTTTTTTTTCAAATTTTTTTTTTTTCTGAAATTTTTTTTTTTTTTTTTTTTTCTCAAATTTTTTTTTTTCAAATTATTATTTTTCTGTAATTTATAAAAAAAAAAAAAAAATTTTCCAAATTTTTTTTTTGTTTTTTTTCTCAAATTTTTTTTTTTTCTAAACTTTTATTTTTTTTCGTTTTCTTTCTCAAATTTTGGTTTTTTTCAAATTTTTTTTTTTTTTTTTCTAATTTTTTTTTTTTTTTTTTTTTCTCAAATTTTTTTTTTTTCCAAATTTTTGTTTTTTTTCGTTTTCTTTCTCAAATTTTGGTTTTTTTCAAATTTGTTTTTTTTCCAAATTTTTGTTTTTTTTCGTTTTCTTTCTCAAATTTTGTTTTTTTTCAAATTTGTTTTTTTTCCAAATTTTTTTTTTTTTTTTTTTCTCAAATTTTTTTTTTTTCAAATTTTTTCTTTGTGTAATTTAAAAAAAAAATGTTTTTTTTCCAAATTTTTTTTTTTTTTTTTAATTAAAAAAATTTTTTTTTTTCGTTTTCTTTCTCAAATTTTTTTTTTTTCGTTTTCTTTCTCAAATTTTTTTTTTTTTTTTTAATTAAAAAATTTTTTTTTTTTTTTTCCAAATTTTTTTTTTTTTCGTTTTCTTTCTCAATTTTTTTTTTTTTTTTTTAATTAAAAAAAACTTTTTTTTTTTCCAATTTGTTTTTTTTTTCTGAAATTTTTTTTTTGTTTTTTTTTTTTCTCAAATTTTGGTTTTTTTTTTTAATTAAAACAAATTTTTTTTTTTTTTTTTTTCAAATTTTTGTTTTTTTCTTTCTCAACATTTGGTTTTTTTCAAATTTTTTTTTTTTTTAATTTTTTTTTTTCCAAATTTTTTTTTTTTTTTTTTTTTTCTCAAATTTTTTTTTTTTTTTTTTTCTCAATTTTTTTTTTTTTTTTTTTTCTCAAATTTTTTTTTTTTCCAAATTTTTTTTTTTTTTCGTTTTCTTTCTCAAATTTTGGTTTTTTTCAAATTTGTTTTTTTTCCAAATTTTTGTTTTTTTTCAAATTTTTTTTTTTTTTTTTAATTAAAAAAAATTTTTTTTTTTTTCCAAATTTTTTTTTTTTTTTTTAATTAAAAAAAATTTTTTTTTTTTCCAATTTTTTTTTTTTTTTTTCCAAATTTTTTTTTTTTTTTTTTTTTCTCAAATTTTGTTTTTTTTCAAATTTTTTTTTTTTTTCTGAAATTTTTTTTTTTTGTTTTTTTTCTCAAATTTTTTTTTTCAAATTATGATTTTTTTTACTGTAATTTAAAAAAAAAAAAAAAAATTTTTCCAAATTTTTTTTTTGTTTTTTTTCCAAATTTTTTTTTTCTTTCTCAACATTTGGTTTTTTTTAATTTTTTTTTTTTCCAAATTTTTTTTTTTTTGTTTTTTTTTCTCAAATCTTGTTTTTATTTTTTTCCAAATTTTTTTTTTTTCTTTCTCAACATTTGGTTTTTTTCAATTTTTTTTTTTTTTTTCAATTTTTTTTTTTTCCAAATTTTTTTTTTTTGTTTTTTTTTCTCAAATTTTTTTTTTGTTTTTTTCCAAATTTTTTTTTTGTTTTTTTCCAAATTTTTTTTTTTTTTCAAATTTTTTTTTTTTTTCCAAATTTTTTTTTTTCGTTTTCTTTCTCAAATTTTGGTTTTATTCAAATTTTTTTTTTTTTCCAAATTTTTTTTTTTTTTTTTTTTCTCAAATTTTTTTTTTTTCCAAATTTTTGTTTTTTTTCGTTTTCTTTCTCAAATTTTGGTTTTTTTCAAATTTGTTTTTTTTCCAAATTTTTGTTTTTTTTCAAATTTTTTTTTTTTTTTTTAATTAAAAAAAATTTTTTTTTTTTTCCAAATTTTTTTTTTTTTTTTTAATTAAAAAAAAATTTTTTTTTTTCCAATTTTTTTTTTTTTTTTTCCAAATTTTTTTTTTTTTTTTTTTTTCTCAAATTTTGTTTTTTTTCAAATTTTTTTTTTTTTTCTGAAATTTTTTTTTTTTGTTTTTTTTCTCAAATTTTTTTTTTCAAATTATGATTTTTTTTACTGTAATTTAAAAAAAAAAAAAAAATTTTTTCCAAATTTTTTTTTTGTTTTTTTTCCAAATTTTTTTTTTCTTTCTCAACATTTGGTTTTTTTTAATTTTTTTTTTTTCCAAATTTTTTTTTTTTTGTTTTTTTTTCTCAAATCTTGTTTTTATTTTTTTCCAAATTTTTTTTTTTTCTTTCTCAACATTTGGTTTTTTTCAATTTTTTTTTTTTTTTTCAATTTTTTTTTTTTCCAAATTTTTTTTTTTTTGTTTTTTTTTCTCAAATTTTTTTTTTGTTTTTTTCCAAATTTTTTTTTTGTTTTTTTCCAAATTTTTTTTTTTTTTCAAATTTTTTTTTTTTTCCAAATTTTTTTTTTTTCGTTTTCTTTCTCAAATTTTGGTTTTATTCAAATTTTTTTTTTTTTCCAAATTTTTTTTTTTTTTTTTTCCAAATTTTTTTTTTTTTTTTTTTTCCAAATTTTTTTTTTTTTCCAAATTTTTTTTTTTTTTTTTTTTCCAAATTTTTTTTTTGTTTTTTTCCAATTTTTTTTTTTTTTTTTTTCTCAAATTTTGTTTTTTTTCAAATATTTTTTTTTTTCTCAAATTTGGTTTTTTTCAATTTTTTTTTTTTTTTCAATTTTTTTTTTTTCCAAATTTTGTTTTTTTTGTTTTTTTTTCTCAAATTTTTTTTTTGTTTTTTTTCCAAATTTTTTTTTTCTTTCTCAACATTTGGTTTTTTTCAATTTTTTTTTTTTTTCAATTTTTTTTTTTCCAAATTTTTTTTTTTTTGTTTTTTTTCAAATTTTTTTTTTGTTTTTTTCCAATTTTTTTTTTTTTTTCAAATTTTTTTTTTTTTTCCAAATTTTTTTTTTTTTTTCGTTTTCTTTCTCAAATTTTGGTTTTATTCAAATTTTTTTTTTTTTCCAAATTTTTTTTTTTTTTTTCCAATTTTTTTTTTTTTTTTTTTTCCAAATTTTTTTTTTTTTTTTTTCCAAATTTTTTTTTTGTTTTTTTCCAAATTTTTTTTTTTTTTTTGTCTCAATTTTTTGTTTTTTTTTAATTAAAAAAATTTTTTTTTTTTCAATTTTTTTTTTTTTTTAATTAAAAAATTTTTTTTTTTTTTTTTCCAAACTTTTTTTTTTTTTTTCCCAATTTTTTTTTTTTTTTTTTCCAAATTTTTTTTTTTTTTTTTTTTCCAAATTTTTTTTATTGTTTTTTTTTCTCAAATTTTGTTTTTTTTTCAAATTTTTTTTGTTTCGTTTTTTTTTTCTCAAATTTTGTTTTTTTTCAAATTTTTTTTTTTTTTTTAATTTTTTTTTTCTCCAAATTTTTTTTTTTTTTTTTTTTCCAAATTTTTTTTTTTTTTCTCAAATTTTTTTTGTTTTTTTAATTAAAAAATATTTAAATTTTTTTCAAATTTTTTTTTTTTTTTAATTAAAAAATTTTTTTTTTTTTTTTTCCAAATTTTTTTTTTTTTTTTTTCCAAATTTTTTTTTTTTTTCCAAATTTTTTTTTTTTTTGTTTTTTTTTCTCAAATTTTGTTTTTGTTTTTTTCCAAATTTTTTTTTTTTTTTCAAATTTTTTTTTTTTTCCAATTTTTTTTTTTTTTCGTTTTCTTTCTCAAATTTTGGTTTTATCCAAATTTTTTTTTTTTTCAATTTTTTTTTTTTTTTTTTTTCTTAAATTTTTTTTTTTCCAAATTTTTTTTTTTCGTTTTCTTTCTCAAATTTTGGTTTTTTTCAAATTTTTTTTTTTTCCAAATTTTTTTTTTTTTTTTTTCAAATTTTTTTTTTTTTTTTTTTCTCAAATTTTTTTTTTTCAAAATTTTTTTTGTGTTATTTGAAAAAAAATGTTTTTTTTCCAAATTTTTTTTTTTTTCTAATTTTTTTTTTTTTCTGAAATTTTTTTTTTTTTTTTTTTTTCTCAAATGTTGTTTTTTTCCAATTATTAATTTTGTTTATGTAATTTAAAATGAAAAAAAAAAATGTTTCCAGTTTTGTTTTTCCAAATTTTTTTGTTTTTTTTTTTTTCTCAAATTTTTTTTTTTTTTTTTTTTTTTTCTCAAATTTTTTTTTTTGTTTTTTTTCCAAATTTTTTTTTTTCAAATTTTTTTTTTTTTCCAAGTTTTTTTTTTTTTTCTTCTCAATTTTTTTTTTTTTTTCTAATTTTTTTTTTTTTTTTTTTTTCTCAAATTTTTTTTTTTTTTTTTTTTTCTCAAATTTTGTTTTTTTTCAAATTTTTTTTTTTTTTTCTGAAATTTTTTTTTCAAATTTTTTTTTTTTCTGAAATTTTTTTTTTCAAATTTTTTTTTTTCTGAAATTTTTTTTTTTTCAAATTTTTTTTTTTTTTCTCAAATTTTTTTTTTTTCCAAATTTTTGTTTTTTTTCGTTTTCTTTCTCAAATTTTGGTTTTTTCAAATTTTTTTTTTTTCCAAATTTTTTTGTTTTTTTTCAATTTTTTTTTTTTTTTTTTTATTTTTTTTTTCTCCAAATTTTTTTTTTTTTTTTTTTTTCCAAATTTTGTTTTTTTTTTAATTAAAAAAATTTTTTTTTTTTTTTTCCAAATTTTTTTTTTTTTTTTCCAAATTTTTTTTTTTTTTTCCAAATTTTTTTTTTTTTTTTTCCAAATTTTTGTTTTTTTTTCGTTTTCTTTCTCAAATTTTGGTTTTATTCAAATTTTTTTTTTTTTTTTTCTAAATTTTTTTTTTTTTTTTTTTCCAAATTTTTTTTTTTGTTTTTTTTCTCAAATTTTTTTTTTTTCAAATTTTTTTTTTTTTTTTAATTAAAAAAAATTCTTTTTTTTTTCCAATTTTTTTTTTTTTTTTTTCCAAATTTTTTTTATTGTTTTTTTTCTCAAATTTTTGTTTTTTTCAAATTTTTTTTTTTTTTTCTGAAATTTTTTTTTTTTTTTTTTTTCTCAAATTTTTTTTTTTTTCAAATTATTATTTTTTTTTCTGTAATTTAAGAAAAAAAAAAAATTTTCCAAATTTTTTTTTTGTTTTTCCAAATTTTTTTTTTTTTGTTTTTTTTTCTCAAATTTTTTTTTTGTTTTTTTCCAAATTTTTTTTTTTTTTTTCAAATTTTTTTTTTTTTTCTAAATTTTTTTTTTTTTTTCGTTTTCTTTCTCAAATTTTGGTTTTATTCAAATTTTTTTTTTTTTCCAAATTTTTTTTCTTTTTCCAATTTTTTTTTTTTTTTTTTTTCCAAATTTTTTTTTTGTTTTTTTCCAAATTTTTTTTTTTTTTTTTTTCAATTTTTTTTTTTTTTTTCTCAAATTTTGTTTTTTTCAATTTTTTTTTTTTTTTCTGAAAGTTTTTTTTTCAAATTTTTTTTTTTGTGTAATTTAAAAAAAAAATGTTTTTTTTCCAAATTTTTTTTTTTTTTTTTTCCAAATTTTTTTTTTTTCCAAATTTTTTTTTTTGTTTTTTTTTCTCAAATTTTTTTTTTTCTCAAATTTTGTTTTTTTTCAAATTTTTTTTTTTTTTTTTTAATTAAAAAAATTTTTTTTTTCCAAATTTTTTTTTTTTCGTTTTTTTTTCTCAAATTTTTTTTTTTTTCAAATTTTTTTTTTTTTTTTTAATTAAAAAATTTTGTTTTTTTTCAAATTTTTTTTTTTTTTTAATTAAAAAAATTTTTTTTTTTTTTTTTCCAAATTTTTTTTTTTTTTTTTTTTCCAAATTTTTTTTTTTGTTTTTTTTTTCTCAAATTTCGTTTTTTTTCAAATTTTTTTTTTTTTCTGAAATTTTTTTTTTTTTTTTTTTCCAAATTTTTTTTTTTTTTTTTTTTTCCAAATTTTTTTTTTTTTTTTTTCCAAATTTTTTTTATTGTTTTTTTTTCTCAAATTTTGTTTTTTTTCAAATTTTTTTTTTTTTTTCTGAAATTTTTTTTTTTTTTTTTTTTTCTCAAATTTTTTTTTTTCAAATTGTTATTATTTTTTCTGTAATTTAAGAAAAAAAAAAATTTCCAATTATTTTTTTTTCTTCCAAATTTTTTTTTTTTTTTTTTTTTCTCAAATTTTGTTTTTTTTCAAATTTTTTTTTTTTTTCTGAAAGTTTTTCTTTCAAATTATTATTTGTTTTTATGTAATTTAAAATAAAAAAAAAAAAATTTTCCAAATTTTTTTTTTTGTTTTTTTTCTCAAATTTTTTTTTTTCCAAATTTTTTTGTTTTTTTTTTCTCAAATTTTTTTTTTTGTTTTTTTTCCAAATTTTTTTTTTCAAATTTTTTTTTTTTTCCAAGTTTTCTTTTTTTTTCTTCTCAATTTTTTTTTTTCCATTTTTTTGTTTTTTTCTTTCTCAAGATTTGGTTTTTTTCAAATTTTTTTTTTTTTTAATTTTTTTTTTTTTCCAAATGTTTTTTTTTTTTTTTTTTTCTTAAATTTTTTTTTTTTTTTTTTTTCTCGAATCTTTTTTTTTCAAATTTTTTTTTTTCTTTCTCAACATTTGGTTTTTTTCAAATTTTTTTTTTTTTCCAAATTTTTTTTTTTTTTTTTTTTTCTCAAATATTTTTTTTTGTTTTTTTCCAAATTTTTATTTTTTTTTTTTTCTCAAATTTTTTTGTTTTTCAATTTTTTTTTTTTTTTTTTTCTCAAATTTTTTTTTTTTCCAAATTTTTTTTTTTCGTTTTCTTTCTCAAATGTTGTTTTTTTCAAATTATTAATTTTTTTTATGTAATTTAAAATGAAAAAAAAACTTTTTCCAGTTTTTTTTTTCCAAATTTTTTTTTTTTTTTTTTCAAATTTTTTTTTTTTTCTCCAAATTTTGTTTGTTGTTTTTTTTCTCAAATTTTGTTTTTCAAATTTTTTTTTTTGTTTTTTCCAAATTTTTTTTTTTTTTGAAATTTTTTTTTTCAAATTTTTTTTTTTTTTTCTTCTCAAATTTTGTTTTTTTTCAAATTTTTTTTTTTTTTTTTAATTAAAAAAATTTTTTTTTTCCAAATTTTTTTTTTTTCGTTTTCTTTCTCAAATTTTGGTTTTATTCAAATTTTTTTTTTTTTCCAAATTTTTTTTTTTTTTTTTCCAAATTTTTTTTTTTTTTTTTTTCTTAATTTTTTTTTTTTTTTTAATTAAAAAAATTTTTTTTTTTTTTTTCCAATTTTTTTTTTTTTTTTTCCAAATTTTTTTTTTTTTTTTTTTTCCAAATTTTTTTTTTTTTTTTTTCCACATTTTTTTCATTGTTTTTTTTTCTCAAATTTTGTTTTTTTTCAAATTTTTTTTTTTTTTTCTGAATTTTTTTTTTTTTTTTTTTTTCTCAAATTTTTTTTTTTGTTTTTTTTCTAAAATTTAGTTTTTCAAATTTTTTTTTTTGTTTTTTCCAAATTTTTTTTTTTTTTGAAATTTTTTTTTTCAAATTTTTTTTTTTTTTTCTTCTCAAATTTTGTTTTTTTTCAAATTTTTTTTTTTTTTTTTAATTAAAAAAATTTTTTTTTTCCAAATTTTTTTTTTTTCGTTTTCTTTCTCAAATTTTGGTTTTATTCAAATTTTTTTTTTTTTCCAAATTTTTTTTTTTGTTTTTTTTCTAAAATTTATTTTTTTTTCAAATTTTTTTTTTTTTTTTTAATTAAAAAAATTTTTTTTTTTTTTCCAAATTTTTTTTTTTTTTTTTTTTCCAAATTTTTTTTATTGTTTTTTTTCTCAAATTTTGTTTTTTTTCAAATTTTTTTTTTTTTTTCTGAAATTTTTTTTTTTTTTTTTTTTTCTCAAATTTTGTTTTTTATCAAATTTTTTTTTTTTTTTCTGAAAGTTTTTTTTTTTCAAATTATTATTATTTTTTCTGTAATTTAAGAAAAAAAAAAAATTTTCCAAATTTTTTTTTTGTTTTTCCAAATTTTTTTTTTTTTTTTTTTTTCTCAAATTTTGTTTTTTATCAAATTTTTTTTTTTTTTTCTGAAAGTTTTTCTTTCAAATTATTATTTTTTTTTATGTAATTTAAAATAAAAAAAAAAAAATTTTCCAAAGTTTTTTTTTTTAATTTTTTTTTTTTTTCTGAAATTTTTTTTTTTTTTTTTCATTTTTTTTTTTTTTTTTTTCCAAATTTTTTTTTTTTTTTTTTTCCAAATTTTTTTTTTTTTTTTTCCAAATTTTTTTTATTGTTTTTTTTTCTCAAATTTTGTTTTTTTTCAAATTTTTTTTTTTTTTCTGAAATTTTTTTTTTTTTTTTTTTTTCTCAAATTTTTTGGGTTTTCAAATTATTATTATTTTTTCTGTAATTTAAGAAAAAAAAAAATTTTTCCAAATTTTTTTTTTTTTTTTTTCCAAATTTTTTTTTTCTTTTTTTTTCCAAATTTTTTTTTTGTTTTTTTCCAAATTTTTTTTTTTTTTTTTTTCTCAATTTTTTTTTTTTTTTAATTAAAAATTTTTTTTTTTTTTCAAATTTTTTTTTTTTTTTTTTTAATTAAAAAAATTTTTTTTTTTTTTTTCCAAATTTTTTTTTTTTTTTTTTCCAAATTTTTATTTTTTTTTTTTTCCAAATTTTTTTTTTTTTTTTTTCCAACTTTTTTTTATTGTTTTTTTTTCTCAAATTTTTTTTTTTTTCAAATTTTTTTTTTTTTGTCTGAAATTTTTTTTTTTTTTTTTTTTTCTCAAATTTTTTTTTTTTCAAATTATTATTATTTTTTCTGTAATTTAAGAAAAAAAAAAAATTTTCCAAATTTTTTTTTTGTTTTTTTTCCAAATTTTTTTTTTCTTTCTCAACATTTGGTTTTTTTCAATTTTTTTTTTTTCCAAATTTTTTTTTTTTGTTTTTTTTTCTCAAATTTTGTTTTTGTGTTTTTTCCAAATTTTTTTGTTCTTTCTCAACATTTGGTTTTTTTCAATTTTGTTTTTTTTTCAATTTTTTTTTTTTCCAAATTTTTTTTTTTTTTGTTTTTTTTTTCTCAAATTTTTTTTTTGTTTTTTTCCAAATTTTTTTTTTTTTTTTAAATTTTTTTTTTTTTTCCAAATTTTTTTTTTTTTTTCCAATTTTTTTTTTTTTTTTTTTTCGAAATTTTTTTTTTGTTTTTTTCCAAATTTTTTTTTTTTTTTTTTCCAACTTTTTTTTATTGTTTTTTTTTCTCAAATTTTTTTTTTTTTCAAATTTTTTTTTTTTTGTCTGAAATTTTTTTTTTTTTTTTTTTTTCTCAAATTTTTTTTTTTTCAAATTATTATTATTTTTTCTGTAATTTAAGAAAAAAAAAAAATTTTCCAAATTTTTTTTTTGTTTTTTTTCCAAATTTTTTTTTTCTTTCTCAACATTTGGTTTTTTTCAATTTTTTTTTTTTCCAAATTTTTTTTTTTTGTTTTTTTTTCTCAAATTTTGTTTTTGTGTTTTTTCCAAATTTTTTTGTTCTTTCTCAACATTTGGTTTTTTTCAATTTTGTTTTTTTTTCAATTTTTTTTTTTTCCAAATTTTT
The DNA here is from genome assembly GCA_951802705.1 of Netelia virgata. Taxonomy (NCBI): domain Eukaryota; kingdom Metazoa; phylum Arthropoda; class Insecta; order Hymenoptera; family Ichneumonidae; genus Netelia; species Netelia virgata. The sequence continues at coordinate 31,701,272 of OX637863.1, read as the reverse complement.
TTTTTTTTTGTTTTTTTTTTCTCAAATTTTTTTTTTGTTTTTTTCCAAATTTTTTTTTTTTTTTTAAATTTTTTTTTTTTTTCCAAATTTTTTTTTTTTTTTCCAATTTTTTTTTTTTTTTTTTTTCGAAATTTTTTTTTTGTTTTTTTCCAAATTTTTTTTTTTTTTTTTCTCATTTTTTTTTTTTTTTTTCAAATTTTTTTTTTTTTTTTTTTTCCAAATTTTTTTTTTTTTTTTTTTCCAAATTTTGTTTATTGTTTTTTTTTCTCAAATTTTGTTTTTTTTTCAAATTATTACTATTTTTTCTGTAATTTAAGAAAAAAAAAAAATTTCCAAATTTTTTTTTTGTTTTTCCAAATTTTTTTTTTTTTTCCAAATTTTTTTTTTTTTTTTTTTCTCAAATTTTTTTTTTTTCAAATTTTTTTTTTTTTGTCTGAAATTTTTTTTTTTTTTTTTTTTTCTCAAATTTTTTTTTTTTCAAATTATTATTATTTTTTCTGTAATTTAAGAAAAAAAAAAAAAATTTCCAAATTTTTTTTTTGTTTTTCCAAATTTTTTTTTTTTTTTTCCAAATTTTTTTTTTTTTTTTTTTTTCTCAAATTTTTTTTTTCAAATTTTTTTTTTTTTTTCTGAAAGTTTTTCTTTCAAATTATTATTTTTTTTTATGTAATTTAAAATAAAAAAAAAAAATTTTTCCAAAGTTTTTTTTTTTAAATTTTTTTTTTTTTCTGAATTTTTTTTTTTTTTTGTTCAATTTTTTTTTTTTTTTTTTCTCAAATTTTGTTTTTTTTCAATTTTTTGTTTTTTTCTGAAATTTTTTTTTTCAAATTTTTTTTTTTTCTGAAATTTTTTTTTTCAAATTTTTTTTTTTCTGAAATTTTTTTTTTCAAATTTTTTTTTTTTTTTTTTTTCACAAATTTTTTTTTTTTTTTTTTTTCTCAAATTTTTTTTTTTTCAAATTTTTTTTTTTTTTTCTGAAATTTTTTTTTTTTTTTTTTTTTCTCAAATTTTTTTTTTTTCAAATTATTATTATTTTTTCTGTAATTTAAGAAAAAAACAAAATTTTCCAAATTTTTTTTTTGTTTTTCCAAATTTTTTTTTTTTTTTTTTTTTCTCAAATTTTGTTTTTTATCAAATTTTTTTTTTTTTTTCTGAAAGTTTTTCTTTCAAATTATTATTTTTTTTTATGTAATTTAAAATAAAAAAAAAAAAAATTTTCCAAAGTTTTTTTTTTTAATTTTTTTTTTTTCTGAAATTTTTTTTTTTTTTTTTAATTTTTTTTTTTTTTTTTTCCAAATTTTTTTTATTGTTTTTTTTTCTCAAATTTTGTTTTTTTTTCAAATTTTTTTTTTTTTTCTGAAATTTTTTTTTTTTTTTTTTCTCTCAAATTTTTTTTTTTTTCAAATTATTATTATTTTTTCTGTAATTTAAGAAAAAAAAAAATTTTCCAAATTTTTTTTTTTTGTTTTTTTTCCAAATTTTTTTTTTCTTTCTCAACATTTGGTTTTTTTCAATTTTTTTTTTTTCCAAATTTTTTTTTTTTTGTTTTTTTTTCTCAAATCTTGTTTTTGTTTTTTTCCAAATTTTTTTTTTTCTTTCTCAACATTTGGTTTTTTTCAATTTTTTTTTTTTCCAAATTTTTTTTTTTTTTGTTTTTTTTTCTCAATTTTTTTTTTTGTTTTTTTCCAAATTTTTTTTTTTTTTTTCAAATTTTTTTTTTTTTTCCAAATTTTTTTTTTTTTCGTTTTCTTTCTCAAATTTTGGTTTTATTCAAATTTTTTTTTTTTTCCAAATTTTTTTTTTTTTTTTTCCAAATTTTTTTTTTTTCCAAATTTTTTTTTTTTTCCAAATTTTTTTTTTGTTTTTTTCCAAATTTTTTTTTTTTTTTTCTCAAATTTTGTTTTTTTTCAAATTTTTTTTTTTTTTTCTCAATTTGGTTTTTTTCAATTTTTTTTTTTTCCAAATTTTGTTTTTTTTGTTTTTTTTTCTCAAATTTTTTTTTTGTTTTTTTTCCAAATTTTTTTTTTCTTTCTCAACATTTGGTTTTTTTCAATTTTTTTTTTTTTTTTCAATTTTTTTTTTTTTTTCAAATTTTTTTTTTTTTTCCAAATTTTTTTTTTTTTCGTTTTCTTTCTCAAATTTTGGTTTTATTCAAATTTTTTTTTTTTTCCAAATTTTTTTTTTTTTTTTCCAATTTTTTTTTTTTTTTTTTTTCCAAATTTTTTTTTTTTTTTCCAATTTTTTTTTTTTTTTTTTTTCCAAATTTTTTTTTTTTTTTTTTTTTCCAAATTTTTTTTTTGTTTTTTTCCAAATTTTTTTTTTTTTTTTTTTTCTCAAATTTTGTTTTTTTTCAAATTTTTTTTTTTTTTTCTGAAATTTTTTTTTTCAAATTTTTTTTTTTTCTGAAATTTTTTTTTTCAAATTTTTTTTTTTCTGAAATTTTTTTTTTCAAATTTTTTTTTTTTTTTTTTTTCTCAAATTTTTGTTTTCAAATTATGATTGTTTTACTGTAATTTAAAAAAAAAAAAAAATTATTCCAAATTTTTTTTTTTTTTTTTTTCAAATTTTTTTTTTTTTTCTCAAATTTTTTTTTTTTCCAAATTTTTGTTTTTTTTTCGTTTTCTTTCTCAAATTTTGGTTTTTTCAAATTTTTTTTTTTTCCAAATTTTTTTTTTTTTTAAAATTTTTTTTTTTTTTTGTTAATTAAAAAAATTTTTTTTTCCAAATTTTTTTTTTTCGTTTTTTTTCTCAAGTTTTGTTTTTTTTTCAAATTTTTTTTTTTTTTTTTAATTTTTTTTTTCTCCAAATTTTTTTTTTTTTTTTTCCAAATTTTGTTTTTTTTTTTCTCAAATTTTTTTTGTTTTTTTAATTAAAAAATATTTAAATTTTTTTCAAATTTTTTTTTTTTTTTTATTAAAAATTTTTTTTTTTTTTTTTCCAAATTTTTTTTTTTTTTTTCCAAATTTTTTGTTTTTTTTCCAAATTTTTTTTTTTTTTTTTCCCAAATTTTTTTTTTTGTTTTTTTTTTCTCAAGTTTTTTTTTCAAATTTTTTTTTTTTTTCTGAAATTTTTTTGTTTTTTTTTTTCTCAAATTTTTTTTTTTTGAAATTATTATTTTTTTTCTGTAATTTAAAAAAAAAAAATATTTATTTTCCAAATTTTTTTTTTTTTTTTTTCAAATTTTTTTTTTTTTTCCAAATTTTTTTTTTTTTTCGTTTTCTTTCTCAAATTTTGGTTTTATTCAAATTTTTGTTTTTTTCCAAATTTTTTTTTTTTTTTTTCCAAATTTTTTTTTTTTTTTTTTTTCCAAATTTTTTTTATTGTTTTTTTTTCTCAAATTTTTTTTTTTTTCAAATTTTTTTTTTTTTTTCTGAAATTTTTTTTTTTTTTTTTTTTTCTCAAATTTTTTTTTTTTTCAAATTATTATTATTTTTTCTGTAATTTAAGAAAAAAAAAAAATTTTCCAAATTTTTTTTTTTTTTTTTCCAAATTTTTTTTTTCTTTTTTTTTCCAAATTTTTTTTTTGTTTTTTTCCAAATTTTTTTTTTTTTTTTTTTCTCAATTTTTTTTTTTTTTAATTAAAAATTTTTTTTTTTTTTCAAATTTTTTTTTTTTTTTTTAATTAAAAAAATTTTTTTTTTTTTTTTCCAAATTTTTTTTTTTTTTTTTTCCAAATTTTTATTTTTTTTTTTTTCCAAATTTTTTTTTTTTTTTTCCAACTTTTTTTTATTGTTTTTTTTTCTCAAATTTTTTTTTTTTTCAAATTTTTTTTTTTTTGTCTGAAATTTTTTTTTTTTTTTTTTTTTCTCAAATTTTTTTTTTTTCAAATTATTATTATTTTTTCTGTAATTTAAGAAAAAAAAAAAATTTTCCAAATTTTTTTTTTGTTTTTCCAAATTTTTTTTTTTTTTTTTTTTCTCAAATTTTGTTTTTTTGTTTTTTTTTCTCAAATTTTGTTTTTGTGTTTTTTCCAAATTTTTTTGTTCTTTCTCAACATTTGGTTTTTTTCAATTTTGTTTTTTTTTCAATTTTTTTTTTTTCCAAATTTTTTTTTTTTTGTTTTTTTTTCTCAAATTTTTTTTTTGTTTTTTTCCAAATTTTTTTTTTTTTTTTTTTTCAAATTTTTTTTTTTTTTTTTTCCAAATTTTTTTTATTGTTTTTTTTTTCTCAAATTTTGTTTTTTTTCAAATTTTTTTTTTTTTTTCTGAAATTTTTTTTTTTTGTTTTTTTCTCAAATTTTTTGGGTTTTCAAATTATTATTAGTTTTTCTGTAATTTAAGAAAAAAAAAAATTTTTCCAAATTTTTTTTTTTTTTTTTCCAAATTTTTTTTTTCTTTTTTTTTCCAAATTTTTTTTTTGTTTTTTTCCAAATTTTTTTTTTTTTTTTTTCCAAATTTTTTTTTTTTTTTTTTCCAACTTTTTTTTATTGTTTTTTTTTCTCAAATTTTTTTTTTTTTCAAATTTTTTTTTTTTGTTTTTTTTTCTCAAATTTTGTTTTTGTGTTTTTTCCAAATTTTTTTGTTCTTTCTCAACATTTGGTTTTTTTCAATTTTGTTTTTTTTTCAATTTTTTTTTTTTCCAAATTTTTTTTTTTTTGTTTTTTTTTCTCAAATTTTTTTTTTGTTTTTTTCGAAATTTTTTTTTTTTTTTAAAATTTTTTTTTTTTTTCCAAATTTTTTTTTTTTTTTCCAATTTTTTTTTTTTTTTTTTTC
>OX637863.1:31671560-31679060 GCA_951802705.1 Netelia virgata | reverse complement strand
TTTTTTTTAATTTTTTTTTTTTTTCTGAAATTTTTTTTTTTTTTTTTTTTTTCTCAAATGTTTTGTTTTCAAATTATGAATTTTTTTATGTAATTAAATATAAAAAAAAAAAATTTTCCAAATTTTTTTTTTGTTTTTTTTCCAAATTTTTTTTTTTCTTTCTCAACATTTGGTTTTTTTCAATTTTTTTTTTTTTTTTCAATTTTTTTTTTTTCCAAATTTTGTTTTTTTTGTTTTTTTTTCTCAAATTTTTTTTTTGTTTTTTTTCCAAATTTTTTTTTTCTTTCTCAACATTTGGTTTTTTTCAATTTTTTTGTTTTTTTTCAATTTTTTTTTTTTTCCAAATTTTTTTTTTTTTTGTTTTTTTTTCTCAAATTTTTTTTTTGTTTTTTTCCAAATATTTTTTTTTTTTCAAATTTTTTTTTTTTTCCAAATATTTTTTTTTTTCGTTTTCTTTCTCAAATTTTGGTTTTATTTAAATTTTTTTTTTTTTCCAAATTTTTTTTTTTTTTTTTCCAATTTTTTTTTTTTTTTTTTTTCCAAATTTTTTTTTTTTCCAAATTTTTTTTTTTTTTTTTTTCCACATTTTTTTTTGTTTTTTTCCAAATTTTTTTTTTTTTTTTTTCTCAATTTTTTTTTTTTTTTTAATTAAAAATTTTTTTTTTTTTTTTTTCCAAATTTTTTTTTTTTTTTTTTCTCCAATTTTTTTTTTTCTCAAAATTTTTTTTTTTTCAAATTATTATTATTTTTTCTGTAATTTTAGAAAAAAAAAAATTTTCCAAATTTTTTTTTTGTTTTTCCAAATTTTTTTTTTTTTTTTCCAAATTTTTTTTTTTTTTTTTTTTTCTCAAATTTTGTTTTTTTTCAAATTTTTTTTTTTTTTTTTAATTTTTTTTTTCTCCAAATTTTTTTTTTTTTTTTTCCAAATTTTGTTTTTTTTTTTTTCTCAATTTTTTTTTTTTTTTTTAATTAAAAAATATTTAAATTTTTTTCAAATTTTTTTTTTTTTTTAATTAAAAAAATTTTTTTTTTTTTCAAATTTTTTTTTTTTTTTTTAATTAAAAAATTTTTTTTTGTTTTTTTCCAATTTTTTTTTTTTTTTTTCCAAATTTTTTTTTTTTTTTTTTTCCAAATTTTTTTTTTTTTTTTTCCAACTTTTTTTTATTGTTTTTTTTTCTCAAATTTTGTTTTTTTTCAAATTTTTTTTTTTTTTTCTGAAATTTTTTTTTTTTTTTTTTTTTCTTAAATTTTTTTTTTTTTTTTTTCCAAATTTTTTTTTTTTTTTTTCTCAAATTTTTTTTTTTTTTTTTAATTAAAATTTTTTTTTTTTTTTTCAAATTTTTTTTTTTTTTTTTAATTAAAAAAATGTTTTTTTTTTTTTTCCAATTTTTTTTTTTTTTTTTTTTCCAAATTTTTTTTTTTTCTGAAATTTTTTTTTTCAAATTTTTTTTTTTTCTGAAATTTTTTTTTTCAAATTTTTTTTTTTCTGAAATTTTTTTTTTCAAATTTTTTTTTTTTTTTTTTTTCTCAAATTTTTTTTTTTCCAAATTTTTGTTTTTTTTTGTTTTCTTTCTCAAATTTTGGTTTTTTCAAATTTTTTTTTTTTCCAAATTTTTTTTTTTTTTTTCCAAATTTTTATTTTTTTTTTTTTTTCTCAAATTTTGTTTTTTTTTCAAATTTTTTTTTTTTTTTTAATTTTTTTTTCTCCAAATTTTTTTTTTTTTTTTTTTCCAAATTTTTTTTTTTTTTTCTCAAATTTTTTTTTTTTTTTTAATTAAAAAATATTTAAATTTTTTCCAAATTTTTTTTTTTTTTTTCCAAATTTTTTTTTTTTTTTTTTTTTCTCAAATTTTGTTTTTTTTTCAAATTTTTTTTTTTTTTTTAATTTTTTTTTCTCCAAATTTTTTTTTTTTTTTTTTTCCAAATTTTGTTTTTTTTTTCTCAAATTTTTTTTTTTTTTTAATTAAAAAATATTTAAATTTTTTTCAAATTTTTTTTTTTTTTCTGAAATTTTTTTGTTTTTTTTTTCTCAAATTTTTTTTTTTGAAATTATTATTTTTTTTCTGTAATTTAAAAAAAAAAAAAATTTTTTCCAAATTTTTTTTTTTTTTTTTTTCAAATTTTTTTTTTTTTTCTCAAATTTTTTTTTTTTCCAAATTTTTGTTTTTTTTTCGTTTTCTTTCTCAAATTTTGGTTTTATTCAAATTTTTTTTTTTTCCAAATTTTTTTTTTTTTTTTTCCAAATTTTTTTTTTTTTTTTTTTCCAAATTTTTTTTTTTGTTTTTTTTCTCAAATTTATTTTTTTTTCAAATTTTTTTTTTTTTTTTTAATTAAAAAAATTTTTTTTTTTTTTCCAAATTTTTTTTTTTTTTTTCCAAATTTTTTTTATTGTTTTTTTTTCTCAAATTTTGTTTTTTTTCAAATTTTTTTTTTTTCTGAAATTTTATTTTATTTTTTTTCTCAAATGTTGTTTTTTTTCAAATTATTAATTTTTTTTATGTAATTTAAAATGAAAAAAAAAAAATTTTCCAGTTTTTTTTTTCCGAATTTTTTTTTTTTTTTTTCCAATTTTTTTTTTTTCTCCAAATTTTTTTTGTTGTTTTTTTTTCTCAAATTTTTTTTTTTCAAATTTTTTTTTTGTTTTTTTCCAAATTTTTTTTTTTTGGAAATTTTTTTTTTTCCAAATTTTTTTTTTTTTCGTCTCAAATTTTTTTTTTTTCTAATTTTTTTTTTTTTTCTGAAATTTTTTTTTTTTTTTTTTTCTCAAATGTTGTTTTTTTCAGATTATTGATTTTTTTTATGTAATTTAAAATGAAAAAAAAAAAAATTTCCAAAGTTTATTTTTTCCAAATTTTTTTTTTTTTTTTTTCCAAATTTTTTTTTTCTCCAAATTTTTTTTGTTGTTTTTTTTTCTCAAATTTTTTTTTTCAAATTTTTTTTTTTTCTGAAATTTTTTTTTTTTTTTTTTTTTCTCAAATTTTTTTTTTTCAAATTATTATTTTTCTGTAATTTAAAAAAAAAAAAAAATTTTCCAAATTTTTTTTTTGTATTTTTCTCAAATTTGTTTTTTTTTTAATTTTTGTTTTTTTTCGTTTTCTTTCTCAAATTTTGGTTTTTTTCAAATTTTTTTTTTTTTTTTTCTCAAATTTTTTTTTTCCAATTTTTTTTTTTCTGAATTTTTTTTTTTTTTTTTTTTCTCAAATGTTGTTTTTTTTCAAATTATTATTTTTCTTTATGTAATTTAAAATGAAAAAAAAAAATTTTTCCAAATTTTTTTTTTTCCAAATTTTTTTTTTCAAATTTTTTTTTTTTCTGAAATTTTTTTTTTTTTTTTTTTTTTCTCAAAATTTTTTTTTCAAATTATTATTTTTTCTGTAATTTAAAAAAAAAAAAAAAATTTTTTCCAAATTTTTTTTTTTGTTTTTTTTCTCAAATTTTGTTTTTTTCAATTTTTTTTTTTTTTTCTGAAAGTTTTTTTTTCAAATTTTTTTTTTTTTTTTTTGATAAAAAATTTTTTTTTTTTTTTCTAAATTTTTTTTTTTTTTTTTTTTCTCAAACTTTGTTTTTTTTCAAATTTTTTTTTTTTTTCTGAAAGTTTTTCTTTCAAATTATTATTTTTTTTTATGTAATTTAAAATAAAAAAAAAAAATTTTTCCAAAGTTTTTTTTGTTTAATTATTTTTTTTTTCTGAAATTTTTTTTTTTTTCAATTTTTTTTTTTTCTGAAATTTTTTTTTTCAAATTTTTTTTTTTTCTGAAATTTTTTTTTTCAAATTTTTTTTTTTCTGAAATTTTTTTTTTCAAATTTTTTTTTTTTTTTTTTTCTCAAATTTTTTTTTTCAAATTATGATTTTTTTTTTCAAATTTTTTTTTTTTTCTCAAATTTTTTTTTTTCCAAATTTTTGTTTTTTTTCGTTTTCTTTCTCAAATTTTGTTTTTTTCAAATTTTTTTTTTTTTTTTCTCCAAATTTTTTTTTTTTTTTTTTCCAAATTTTGTTTTTTTTTTTCTCAATTTTTTTTTTTTTTTTAATTAAAAAATATTTAAATTTTTTTCAAATTTTTTTTTTTTTTTTAATTAAAAATTTTTTTTTTTTTTTTTCCAAATTTTTTTTTTTTTTTTCCCAATTTTTTTTTTTTTTTTTTCAAATTTTTTTTTTTTTTCAAATTTTTTTTTTTTTCCAAATTTTTGTTTTTTTTTCGTTTTCTTTCTCAAATTTTGGTTTTATTCAAATTTTTTTTTTTTCCAAATTTTTTTTTTTTTTTTCCAAATTTTTTTTTTTTTTTTTTTCCAAATTTTGTTTTTTGTTTTTTTTCTCAAATTTTTTTTTTCAAATTATGATTTTTTTTACTGTAATTTAAAAAAAAAAAAAAAAATTTTTCCAAATTTTTTTTTTTTTTTTTTTCAAATTTTTTTTTTTTTTCTCAAATTTTTTTTTTTCCAAATTTTTGTTTTTTTTTCGTTTTCTTTCTCAAATTTTGGTTTTATTCAAATTTTTTTTTTTTCCAAATTTTTTTTTTTTTTTTCCAAATTTTTTTTTTTTTTTTTTTCCAAATTTTTTTTATTGTTTTTTTTTCTCAAATTTTGTTTTTTTCCAAATTTTTTTTTTTTTCTCAAATTTTTTTTTTTTTTTTTTTTCTCAAATTTTTTTTTTTCCAAATTTTTGTTTTTTTTCGTTTTCTTTCTCAAATTTTGGTTTTTTCAAATTTTTTTTTTTTTTTTCTCCAAATTTTTTTTTTTTTTTTTTTCCAAATTTTGTTTTTTTTTTTCTCAATTTTTTTTTTTTTTTTAATTAAAAAATATTTAAATTTTTTTCAAATTTTTTTTTTTTTTTTAATTAAAAATTTTTTTTTTTTTTTTTCCAAATTTTTTTTTTTTTTTTTCCAAATTTTTTTTTTTTTTTCCAAATTTTTTTTTTTTTTTTTCCAAATTTTTTTTTTTTTTTCCAAATTTTTTTTTTTTTTTTTTCCAAATTTTTTTTTTTGTTTTTTTTTTCTCAAGTTTTTTTTTTCAAATTTTTTTTTTTTTTCTGAAATTTTTTTGTTTTTTTTTTCTCAAATTTTTTTTTTTTGAAATTATTATTTTTTTTCTGTAATTTAAAAAAAAAAAAATTTTTTTTCCCAATTTTTTTTTTTTTTTTTTTCAAATTTTTTTTTTTTTTCAAATTTTTTTTTTTTTTCCAAATTTTTGTTTTTTTTTCGTTTTCTTTCTTAAATTTTGGTTTTATTCAAATTTTTTTTTTTTCCAAATTTTTTTTTTTTTTTTTTTCCAAATTTTGTATTCTGTTTTTTTTCTCAAATTTTTTTTTTCAAATTATGATTTTTTTTACTGTAATTTAAAAAAAAAAAAAAAAATTTTTCCAAATTTTTTTTTTTTTTTTTTTCAAATTTTTTTTTTTTTTCTCAAATTTTTTTTTTTCCAAATTTTTGTTTTTTTTTCGTTTTCTTTCTCAAATTTTGGTTTTATTCAAATTTTTTTTTTTTCCAAATTTTTTTTTTTTTTTTTCCAAATTTTTTTTTTTTTTTTTTTCCAAATTTTGTTTTTTGTTTTTTTTCTCAAATTTTTTTTGTCAAATTATGATTTTTTTTACTGTAATTTAAAAAAAAAAAAAAATTTTTTCCAAATTTTTTTTTTTTTTTTTTTCAAATTTTTTTTTTTTTTCTGAAATTTTTTTTTTTTTTTTTTTTCTCAAATTTTTTTTTTTTCAAATTATTATTATTTTTTCTGTAATTTAAGAAAAAAAAAAAATTTTCCAAATTTTTTTTTTGTTTTTCCAAATTTTTTTTTTTTTTTTTTTTTCTCAAATGTTTTTTTTCAAATTATGAATTTTTTTATGTAATTAAAAATAAAAAAAAAATAAATTTTCCAAATTTTTTTTTTGTTTTTTTTCCAAATTTTTTTTTTCTTTCTCAACATTTGGTTTTTTTCAATTTTTTTTTTTTTTTTTCAATTTTTTTTTTTTCCAAATTTTTTTTTTTTGTTTTTTTTTCTCAAATTTTGTTTTTGTTTTTTTTCCAAATTTTTTTTTTTTCTTTCTCAACATTTGGTTTTTTTCAAATTTTGTTTTTTTTCAAATTTTTTTTTTTTCCAAATTTTTTTTTTTTTTTTTTCAAATTTTTTTTTTTTTTTTTTTCTCAAATTTTTTTTTTTCAAAATTTTTTTTGTGTTATTTAAAAAAAAATGTTTTTTTTCCAAATTTTTTTTTTTTTTTTTAATTAAAAAAATTTTTTTTTTTTTCGAAATTGTTTTTTTTCGTTTTCTTTCTCAAATTTTTTTTTTTTTTTTCTCAAATGTTGTTTTTTTCAAATTATTAATTTTTTTTATGTAATTTAAAATGAAAAAAAAAAAATTTTCCAAAGTTTTTTTTTTCCAAATTTTTTTTTTTCTCCAAATTTTTTTTGTTGTTTTTTTCTCAAATTTTTGTTTTTCCAAATTTTTTTGTTTTTTTTTTTTCTCAAATTTTTTTTTTCAAATCATGATTTTTTTTACTGTAATTAAAAAAAAAAAACAAATTTTCCAAATTTTTTTTTTTTTTTTTTTCAAATTTTTTTTTTGTTTTTCCAAATTTTTTTTTTTTTTTTTTTTCTCAAATTTTGTTTTTTTTCAAATTTTTTTTTTTTTTTCTGAAAGTTTTTCTTTCAAATTATTATTTTTTTTTATGTAATTTAAAATAAAAAAAAAAAATTTTTCCTAAGTTTTTTTTTTTAATTTTTTTTTTTTTTCTGAAATTTTTTTTTTTTTTTTTCAATTTTTTTTTTTTTTTTTCTCAAATTTTGTTTTTTTTCAATTTTTTTTTTTTTTTCTGAAATTTTTTTTTTCAAATTTTTTTTTTTTCTGAAATTTTTTTTTTCAAATTTTTTTTTCTTTTCTCAAATTTTTTTTTTTTCCAAATTTTTGTTTTTTTTTCGTTTTCTTTCTCAAATTTTGGTTTTTTCAAATTTTTTTTTTTTCCAAATTTTTTTTTTTTTTTCAAATTTTTTTTTTTTTCAAATTTTTTTTTTTTTCGTTTTCTTTCTCAAATTTTGGTTTTATTCAAATTTTTTTTTTTTTCCAAATTTTTTTTTTTTTTTTTCCAAATTTTTTTTTTTTTTTTTTCCAAATTTTTTTTTTTTTTTTTTTTCCAAATTTTTTTTTTGTTTTTTTCCAAATTTTTTTTTTTTTTTTTTTCTCAATTTTTTTTTTTTTTTTAATTAAAAAATTTTTTTTTTTTTCAAATTTTTTTTATTTTTTTTTCCAAATTTTTTTTATTGTTTTTTTTTTCTCAAATTTTGTTTTTTTTCAAATTTTTTTTTTTTCTGAAATTTTTTTTTTTTTTTTTTTTTCTGAAATTTTTTTTTTTTTCAAATTATTATTATTTTTTCTGTAATTTAAGAAAAAAAAAAAATTTTCCAAATTTTTTTTTTTTTTTTTTTTTCTCAAATTTTGTTTTTTATCAAATTTTTTTTTTTTTTTCTGAAAGTTTTTCTTTCAAATGATTATTTTTTTTTATGTAATTTAAAATAA
>OX637863.1:31659060-31669060 GCA_951802705.1 Netelia virgata | reverse complement strand
TTTTTTCCAAATTTTTTTTTTTTTTTTTAATTAAAAAATTTTTTTTTTTTTTTTTCCAAATTTTTTTTTTGTTGTTTCTTCTCAACATTTGGTTTTTTGTTTTTTTCCAAATTTTTTTTTTTTTTTTCAAATTTTTTTTTTTTTTCCAAATTTTTTTTTTTGTTTTTTTTTCTCAAATTTTTTTTTTTTTTTTTTCCAAATTTTTTTTTTTTTTTTTCCAAATTTTTTTTGTTGTTTTTTTTCTGAAATTTTTTTTTTTTCAAATTTTTTTTTTTTTTTCTGAAATTTTTTTTTTTTTTTTTTTTTCTGAAATTTTTTTTTTTCAAATTATTTTTTTTTTCTGTAATTTAAAAAAAAAAAAAAATTTTTCCAAATTTTTTTTTTTTTTTTTTTTCCAAATTTTTTTTTTTTTTTTTTTTTTCTCAAATTTTTTTTTTCCAAATTTTTTATTTTTTTTTTCCAAATTTTTTTTTTTTTTTTTTTTTAATTTTTTTTTTTTCCAAATTTTTTTTGTTGTTTTTTTTTCTCAAATTTTTTTTTTCAATTTTTTTTTTTTTTCTGAAATTTTTTTTTTCAAATTATTATTATTTTTTTTTTTTCCAAATTTTTTTTTTTTTTTTTCCTTTTTTCTTTTTTCATTTTTTATTCTCAAATTTTGTTTTTTTTCAAATTTTTTTTTTTTTTTTTTTTTTTCTGAAATTTTTTTTTTTTTTTTTTTTCTCAAATTTTTTTTTTTTCAATTTTTTTTTTTTTTTTTCTCAAATTTTTTTTTTTCAAATTATTATTTTTTTTCTGTAATTTAAAAAAAAAAAATTTTTCCAAATTTTTTTTTTTTTTTTTTTTCCAAATTTTTTTTTTTTTTTTTTCTCAAATTTTTTTTTTTTTCAAATTATTATTTTTTTTTCTGTAATTTAAAAAAAAAAATAAAATTTTCCAATGTTTTTTTGTTCTCAAATTTTTTTTTTTTTTTTTTCAAATTTGCTTTTTCTTTCTCAAATTTTGGTTTTTTCAAATTTTTTTTTTGTTCAATTTTTTTTTTTCCAAATTTTTTTTTTTTTTTTTTTTTTTTCAAATTTTTTTTTTTTTTTTTCTCAAATTTTTTTTTTTCAATTTTTTTTTTTTTTCGAAATTTTTTTTTTTTTTTTTTTCTCAAATTTTTTTTTTTTTCAAATTATTATTTTTTTTTCTCAAATTTTTTTTTTTTTCTTTCTCAAATTTTGTTTTTTTCAAATTTTTTTTTTTTTTCAATTTTTTTTTCCAATTTTTTTTTTTTTTTTTTTTTCTCAAATTTTGTTTTTTTTCCAATTTTTTTTTTTTTTTTCTGAAATTTTTTTTTTCAAATTATTATTTTTTTTCCCAAATTTTTTTTTTTTTTTTTTTCTCAAATTTTTTTTTTAAATTATTATTTTTTTTTCTGTAATTTAAAAAAAAAAAAAATTTTTTCCAATTTTTTTTTTTTTAATTTTTTTTTTTTTGTTTTTTTTCTCAATTTTTTTTTTTTTTCAAATTTTTTTTTTTTTTATTTTTTTTTTTTTTTTTTTTCTCAAATTTTTTTTTTCCAAATTTTTGTTTTTTTTCTCAAATTTTGGTTTTTTTCAAATTTTTTTTTTTTTTCCAAATTTTTTATTTTTTTTTTCCAAATTTTTTTTTTTTTTTTTTTTAATTTTTTTTTTGTTTTTTTTTCTCAATTTTTTTTGTTGTTTTTTTTTCTCAAATTTTTTTTTTCAATTTTTTTTTTTTTTCTGAAATTTTTTTTTTCAAATTATTATTATTTTTTTTTTTTCCAAATTTTTTTTTTTTTTTTCCTTTTTTCTTTTTTCATTTTTTATTCTCAAATTTTGTTTTTTTTCAAATTTTTTTTTTTTTTTTTTTTTTTCTGAAATTTTTTTTTTTTTTTTTTTCTCAAATTTTTTTTTTTTCAATTTTTTTTTTTTTTTTTCTCAAATTTTTTTTTTTCAAATTATTATTTTTTTTCTGTAATTTGAAAAAAAAAAATTTTTCCAAATTTTTTTTTTTTTTTTTTTTCCAAATTTTTTTTTTTTTTTTTTCTCAAATTTTTTTTTTTTTCAAATTATTATTTTTTTTTCTGTAATTTAAAAAAAAAATAAAATTTTCCAATGTTTTTTTGTTCTCAAATTTTTTTTTTTTTTTTTCAAATTTGCTTTTTCTTTCTCAAATTTTGGTTTTTTCAAATTTTTTTTTTGTTCAGTTTTTTTTTTTCCAAATTTTTTTTTTTTTTTTTTTTTTCAAATTTTTTTTTTTTTTTTTCTCAAATTTTTTTTTTCAATTTTTTTTTTTTTTCGAAATTTTTTTTTTTTTTTTTTTTCTCAAATTTTTTTTTTTTTCAAATTATTATTTTTTTTTCTGTAATTTAAAAAAAAAAAAAAAAATTTTTCCAATGTTTTTTTTTTTTTTCTCAAATTTTTTTTTTTTTCTTTCTCAAATTTTGTTTTTTTCAAATTTTTTTTTTTTTTCAATTTTTTTTTTTCAATTTTTTTTTTTTTTTTTTTTTCTCAAATTTTGTTTTTTTTCCAATTTTTTTTTTTTTTTTCTCAAATTTTTTTTTTTCAAATTTTTTTGTTTTTTTTTCTCAAATGTTGTTTTATTCAAATTATTATTTTTTTTTATGTAATTTAAAATAAAAAAAAAAAATTTCCAAAGTTTTTTTTTTTTTTTTTTTTTTTTTAATTTTTTTTTGTGTAATTTAAAAAAATAATGTTTTTTTTCCAAATTTTTTTTTTTTTTTTTAACTAAAAAAAATTTTTTTTTTTTTTCTAAATTTTTTTGTTGTTTCTTCTCAACATTTGGTTTTTTTCCAATTTTTTTTTTTTCCAATTTTTTTTGTTGTTTTTTTCTCAAATTTTTTTTTTTCAATTTATTATTTTTTTTCTGTAATTTAAAAAAAAAAAATTTTTTTTCCAATTTTTTTTTGTTTTTTTTTCTCAAATTTTTTTTTTCCAATTTTTTTTTTTTTTTGTTCTTAAATGTTGTTTTTTTCAAATTATTATTTTTTTTATGTAATTTAAAATAAAAACAAAAAATTTCCAGTTTTTTTTTTTTTTTTTTTTTTCAAATTTTTTTTTGTGTAATTTAAAAAAAAATGTTTTTTTTTCCAAATTTTTTTTTTTTTTTTATAAAAATTTTTTTTTTTTTTTCCAAATTTTTTTTTGTTTTTAATTTTTTTTCCAATTTTTTTTTTTTTTCAAATTTTTTTTTTTTTTCTGAAATTTTTTTTTTTTTTTTTTTTCTCAAATTTTTTTTTTTCAAATTATTATTTTTTTTCTGTAATTTAAAAAAAAAAAAAAATTTTCCAATTTTTTTTTTTTTTTCCTCAAATTTTGTTTTTTTCAAATTTTGTTTTTTTCCTGAAATTTTTTTTTTCGAATTTTTTTTTGTGTAATTTTAAAAAAAAATTTTTTTTTTCCAAATTTTTTTTTTTTTTTTTAATTAAAAAATTTTTTTTTTTTTTTTTCCAAATTTTTTTTTTGTTGTTTCTTCTCAACATTTGGTTTTTTGTTTTTTTCCAAATTTTTTTTTTTTTTTTCAAATTTTTTTTTTTTTTCCAAATTTTTTTTTTTGTTTTTTTTTCTCAAATTTTTTTTTTTTTTTTTTCCAAATTTTTTTTTTTTTTTTTCCAAATTTTTTTTGTTGTTTTTTTTCTGAAATTTTTTTTTTTTCAAATTTTTTTTTTTTTTTCTGAAATTTTTTATTTTTTTTTTTTTCTGAAATTTTTTTTTTTCAAATTATTTTTTTTTTCTGTAATTTAAAAAAAAAAAAAAAATTTTCCAAATTTTTTTTTTTTTTTTTTTTCCAAATTTTTTTTTTTTTTTTTTTTTTCTCAAATTTTTTTTTTTGAATTATTATTTTTTTTTCTGTAATTTAAAAAAAAAAAATTTTTTCCAATTTTTTTTTTTTTTTTTTCTTAAATTTTTTTTTTTCAATTTTTTTTTTTTTTTTTTTTCTCAAATTTTTTTTTTCCAAATTTTTTATTTTTTTTTTCCAAATTTTTTTTTTTTTTTTTTTTTAATTTTTTTTTTTTCCAAATTTTTTTTGTTGTTTTTTTTTCTCAAATTTTTTTTTTCAATTTTTTTTTTTTTTCTGAAATTTTTTTTTTCAAATTATTATTATTTTTTTTTTTTCCAAATTTTTTTTTTTTTTTTTCCTTTTTTCTTTTTTCATTTTTTATTCTCAAATTTTGTTTTTTTTCAAATTTTTTTTTTTTTTTTTTTTTTTCTGAAATTTTTTTTTTTTTTTTTTTTCTCAAATTTTTTTTTTTTCAATTTTTTTTTTTTTTTTTCTCAAATTTTTTTTTTTCAAATTATTATTTTTTTTCTGTAATTTAAAAAAAAAAAATTTTTCCAAATTTTTTTTTTTTTTTTTTTTCCAAATTTTTTTTTTTTTTTTTTCTCAAATTTTTTTTTTTTTCAAATTATTATTTTTTTTTCTGTAATTTAAAAAAAAAATAAAATTTTCCAATGTTTTTTTGTTCTCAAATTTTTTTTTTTTTTTTTTCAAATTTTTTTTTTTTTTTTTGTCAAATTTTTTTTTTTCAATTTTTTTTTTTTTCGAAATTTTTTTTTTTTTTTTTTTCTCAAATTTTTTTTTTTTTCAAATTATTATTTTTTTTTCTCAAATTTTTTTTTTTTTCTTTCTCAAATTTTGTTTTTTTCAAATTTTTTTTTTTTTTCAATTTTTTTTTCCAATTTTTTTTTTTTTTTTTTTTTCTCAAATTTTGTTTTTTTTCCAATTTTTTTTTTTTTTTTCTGAAATTTTTTTTTTCAAATTATTATTTTTTTTTCCCAAATTTTTTTTTTTTTTTTTTTTTTCTCAAATTTTTTTTTTAAATTATTATTTTTTTTTCTGTAATTTAAAAAAAAAAAAAATTTTTTCCAATTTTTTTTTTTTTAATTTTTTTTTTTTTGTTTTTTTTCTCAATTTTTTTTTTTTTTCAAATTTTTTTTTTTTCTGAAATTTTTTTTCTCAAATTTTTTTTTTTTTTCATTTTTTCTCAAATTTTTTTTTTTCAAATTATTATTATTTTTTTCTCAAATTTTTTTCTTTCAAATTTTTTTATTTCAAATTTTTTTTTTTCAAATTTTTTTTTTTTTCTCAAATTTTTTTTTTCCAAATTTTTGTTTTTTTTCGTTTTCTTTCTCAAATTTTGGTTTTTTTCAAATTTTTTTTTTTTTTCCAAATTTTTTATTTTTTTTTTCCAAATTTTTTTTTTTTTTTTTTTTAATTTTTTTTTTGTTTTTTTTCTCAATTTTTTTTTTTCAAATTTTTTTTTTTTCTCAAATTTTTTTTCTCAAATTTTTTTTTTTTTTTTTTTCTCAAATTTTTTTTTTCCAAATTTTTTTTTTTTTTCGTTTTCTTTCTCAAATTTTGGTTTTTTCCAATTTTTTTTTTTCCAAATTTTTTTTTTTTTTTTTTTTAATTTTTTTTTTGTTTTTTTTTCTCAATTTTTTTTTTTTTTCAAATTTTTTTTTTTTTCTGAAATTTTTTTTCTCAAATTTTTTTTTTTTTTTTTTCTCAAATTTTGTTTTTCCAAATTTTTTTTTTTTTTCGTTTTCTTTCTCAAATTTTGGTTTTTTCCAATTTTTTTTTTTTCCAAATTTTTTTTTTTTTTTTTCTTTAAATTTTTTTTTTTGTTTTTTTTTCTCAAATTTTTTTTTTTTCAAATTTCTTTTTTTTTCTGAAATTTTTTTTTTCTAATTTTTTTATTTTTTTATTTTTTCTCAAATGTTGTTTTTTTTGCAAATTATTAATTTTTTTATGTAATTTAAAATAAAAAAAAATAAAATTTTCCAAATTTTTTTTTTTTTCCAATTTTTTTTTTTTTTTTCCTTTTTTTTTTTCATTTTTTATTCTCAAATTTTGTTTTTTTTTCAAATTTTATTTATTTTTTTTTCCAAATTTTTTTTTTTTTTTTCGAATTTTTTTTTTTTTCCAAATTTTTTTTTTTGTTTTTTTTTTCTCAATTTTTTTTTTTTTCAAATTTTTTTTTTTTTTTTTCCAATTTTTTTTTTTTTTTTTTTTCCAAATTTTGTTGTTGTTTTTTTTCTGAAATTTTTTTTTTTTCAAATTTTTTTTTTTTTTCTGAAATTTTTTTATTTTTTTTTTTTCTGAAATTTTTTTTTTTTCAAATTATTATTTTTTTTCTCAAATTTTTTTTTTTAAATTATTATTTTTTTTCTGTAATTTAAAAAAAAAAAAAAAATTTTCCAATTTTTTTTTTTTTTTTTTCTTAAATTTTTTTTTTTAAATTTTTTTTTTTTTTTTTTTTCTCAAATTTTTTTTTTCCAAATTTTTGTTTTTTTTCGTTTTCTTTCTCAAATTTTGTTTTTTTTCCAAATTTTTTATTTTTTTTATTTTTTCTCAAATTTTTTTTGTTCAAATTATTATTTTTTTTTCTCAAATGTTTTTCTTTCAAATTTTTTTTTTTCAAATTTTTTTTTTTTCAAATTTTTTTTTTTTTCTGAAATTTTTTTTTTCAAATTTTTTTTTTTTTTTATTTTTTCTCAAATTTTTTTTTTTCAAATTACTATTTTTTTTTGTGTAATTTAAAAAAAAAATGTTTTTTTTTCCAAATTTTTTTTTTTTTTTTTAATTAAAATTTTTTTTTTTTTCCAATTTTTTTTTTTTTTTAAATTTTTATTTTCCAATTTTTTTTTTTTTCAAATTTTTTTTTTTTCTGAAATTTTTTTTTTTTTTTTTTTTCTCAAATTTTTTTTTTCAAATTATTATTTTTTTTCTATAATTTAAAAAAAAAAAAAAATTTTCCAATTTTTTTTTTTTTTCCTCAAATTGTTTTTTTCAAATTTTTTTTTTTTCTGAAATTTTTTTTTTCGAATTTTTTTTTGTGTAATTTAAAAAAAAAAATTTTTTTTTTCCAAATTTTTTTTTTGTTGTTTCTTCTCAACATTTGGTTTTTTCAAATTTTTTTTTTTCCAATTTTTTTTTTTTTTTTCTCAAATTTGTTTTTTTGTTTTTTTCCAAATTTTTTTTTTTTTTTTCAAATTTTTTTTTTTTTCCAAATTTTTTTTTTTGTTTTTTTTTTCTCAAATTTTTTTTGTTGTTTTTTTTTCTCAAATTTTTTTTTTCAATTTTTTTTTTTTTTCTGAAATTTTTTTTTTCAAATTATTATTATTTTTTTTTTTTCCAAATTTTTTTTTTTTTTTTTCCTTTTTTCTTTTTTCATTTTTTATTCTCAAATTTTGTTTTTTTTCAAATTTTTTTTTTTTTTTTTTTTTTTCTCAAATTTTTTTTTTTTCAATTTTTTTTTTTTTTTTTCTCAAATTTTTTTTTTTCAAATTATTATTTTTTTTCTGTAATTTAAAAAAAAAAAATTTTTCCAAATTTTTTTTTTTTTTTTTTTTCCAAATTTTTTTTTTTTTTTTTTCTCAAATTTTTTTTTTTTTCAAATTATTATTTTTTTTTCTGTAATTTAAAAAAAAAATAAAATTTTCCAATGTTTTTTTGTTCTCAAATTTTTTTTTTTTTTTTTTCAAATTTGCTTTTTCTTTCTC
The DNA here is from genome assembly GCA_951802705.1 of Netelia virgata. NCBI lineage: Eukaryota > Metazoa > Arthropoda > Insecta > Hymenoptera > Ichneumonidae > Netelia > Netelia virgata. The sequence continues at coordinate 31,661,534 of OX637863.1, read as the reverse complement.
AAATTTTGGTTTTTTCAAATTTTTTTTTTGTTCAATTTTTTTTTTTCCAAATTTTTTTTTTTTTTTTTTTTTTTCTCAAATTTTTTTTTTCAATTTTTTTTTTTTTTCGAAATTTTTTTTTTTTTTTTTTTCTCAAATTTTTTTTTTTTTCAAATTATTATTTTTTTTTCTCAAATTTTTTTTTTTTTCTTTCTCAAATTTTGTTTTTTTCAAATTTTTTTTTTTTTTCAATTTTTTTTTCCAATTTTTTTTTTTTTTTTTTTCTCAAATTTTGTTTTTCCAAATTTTTTTTTTTTTTCGTTTTCTTTCTCAAATTTTGGTTTTTTCCAATTTTTTTTTTTCCAAATTTTTTTTTTTTTTTTTTTTAATTTTTTTTTTGTTTTTTTTTCTCAATTTTTTTTTTTTTTCAAATTTTTTTTTTTTTCTGAAATTTTTTTTCTCAAATTTTTTTTTTTTTTTTTTCTCAAATTTTGTTTTTCCAAATTTTTTTTTTTTTTCGTTTTCTTTCTCAAATTTTGGTTTTTTCCAATTTTTTTTTTTTCCAAATTTTTTTTTTTTTTTTTCTTTAAATTTTTTTTTTTGTTTTTTTTTCTCAAATTTTTTTTTTTTCAAATTTCTTTTTTTTTCTGAAATTTTTTTTTTCTAATTTTTTTATTTTTTTATTTTTTCTCAAATGTTGTTTTTTTTGCAAATTATTAATTTTTTTATGTAATTTAAAATAAAAAAAAATAAAATTTTCCAAATTTTTTTTTTTTTCCAATTTTTTTTTTTTTTTTCCTTTTTTTTTTTTCATTTTTTATTCTCAAATTTTGTTTTTTTTTCAAATTTTATTTATTTTTTTTTCCAAATTTTTTTTTTTTTTTTCGAATTTTTTTTTTTTTCCAAATTTTTTTTTTTGTTTTTTTTTCTCAATTTTTTTTTTTTTCAAATTTTTTTTTTTTTTTTTCCAATTTTTTTTTTTTTTTTTTTTCCAAATTTTGTTGTTGTTTTTTTTCTGAAATTTTTTTTTTTTCAAATTTTTTTTTTTTTTCTGAAATTTTTTTATTTTTTTTTTTTCTGAAATTTTTTTTTTTTCAAATTATTATTTTTTTTCTCAAATTTTTTTTTTTAAATTATTATTTTTTTTCTGTAATTTAAAAAAAAAAAAAAAATTTTCCAATTTTTTTTTTTTTTTTTTCTTAAATTTTTTTTTTTAAATTTTTTTTTTTTTTTTTTTTCTCAAATTTTTTTTTTCCAAATTTTTGTTTTTTTTCGTTTTCTTTCTCAAATTTTGTTTTTTTTCCAAATTTTTTATTTTTTTTATTTTTTCTCAAATTTTTTTTGTTCAAATTATTATTTTTTTTTCTCAAATGTTTTTCTTTCAAATTTTTTTTTTTCAAATTTTTTTTTTTTCAAATTTTTTTTTTTTTCTGAAATTTTTTTTTTCAAATTTTTTTTTTTTTTTATTTTTTCTCAAATTTTTTTTTTTCAAATTACTATTTTTTTTTGTGTAATTTAAAAAAAAAATGTTTTTTTTTCCAAATTTTTTTTTTTTTTTTTAATTAAAATTTTTTTTTTTTTCCAATTTTTTTTTTTTTTTAAATTTTTATTTTCCAATTTTTTTTTTTTTCAAATTTTTTTTTTTTCTGAAATTTTTTTTTTTTTTTTTTTTCTCAAATTTTTTTTTTCAAATTATTATTTTTTTTCTATAATTTAAAAAAAAAAAAAAATTTTCCAATTTTTTTTTTTTTTTAAATTTTTATTTTCCAATTTTTTTTTTTTTCAAATTTTTTTTTTTTCTGAAATTTTTTTTTTTTTATTTTTTCTCAAATTTTTTTTTTTCAAATTACTATTTTTTTTTGTGTAATTTAAAAAAAAAATGTTTTTTTTTCCAAATTTTTTTTTTTTTTTTTAATTAAAATTTTTTTTTTTTTCCAATTTTTTTTTTTTTTTAAATTTTTATTTTCCAATTTTTTTTTTTTTCAAATTTTTTTTTTTTCTGAAATTTTTTTTTTTTTTTTTTTTCTCAAATTTTTTTTTTCAAATTATTATTTTTTTTCTATAATTTAAAAAAAAAAAAAAATTTTCCAATTTTTTTTTTTTTTCCTCAAATTGTTTTTTTCAAATTTTTTTTTTTTCTGAAATTTTTTTTTTCGAATTTTTTTTTGTGTAATTTAAAAAAAAAAATTTTTTTTTTCCAAATTTTTTTTTTGTTGTTTCTTCTCAACATTTGGTTTTTTCAAATTTTTTTTTTTCCAATTTTTTTTTTTTTTTTCTCAAATTTGTTTTTTTGTTTTTTTCCAAATTTTTTTTTTTTTTTTCAAATTTTTTTTTTTTTCCAAATTTTTTTTTTTGTTTTTTTTTTCTCAAATTTTTTTTGTTGTTTTTTTTTCTCAAATTTTTTTTTTCAATTTTTTTTTTTTTTCTGAAATTTTTTTTTTCAAATTATTATTATTTTTTTTTTTTCCAAATTTTTTTTTTTTTTTTTCCTTTTT
>OX637863.1:31649060-31651560 GCA_951802705.1 Netelia virgata | reverse complement strand
TTTTCCAAATTTTTTTTGTTGTTTTTTTTTTCTGAAATTTTTTTTTTTTCAAATTTTTTTTTTTTTTTCTGAAATTTTTTTTTTTTTTTTTTTTTCTGAAATTTTTTTTTTTCAAATTATTATTTTTTTCTGTAATTTAAAAAAAAAAAAAAAATTTCCAAATTTTTTTTTTTTTTTTTTTCCAAATTTTTTTTTTTTTTTTTTTTCTCAAATTTTTTTTTTTAAATTATTATTTTTTTTTCTGTAATTTAAACAAAAAATTTTTTTTTTCCAATTTTTTTTTTTTTTTTTTCTTAAATTTTTTTTTAAAATTTTTTTTTTTTTTTTTAATTAAAATTTTTTTTTTTTTTCCAAATTTTTTTTTTTTTTTAATTTTTTTTTCAAATTTTTTTTTTTTCTTAAATTTTTTTTTCTCAAATTTTTTTTTTCCAATTTTTTTTTGTTTTTTTTTCTCAAATTTTTTTTTTCCAATTTTTTTTTTTTTTGTTCTTAAATGTTGTTTTTTTCAAATTATTATTTTTTTTATGTAATTTAAAATAAAAAAAAAAAATTTCCAGTTTTTTTTTTTTTTTTTTTCTCAAATTTTTTTTTTTAAATTATTATTTTTTTTTCTGTAATTTAAAAAAAAAATTTTTTTTTTCCAATTTTTTTTTTTTTTTTTTCTTAAATTTCTTTTTTAAATTTTTTTTTTTTTTTTTAATTAAAATTTTTTTTTTTTTTTCCAAATTTTTTTTTCAAATTTTTTTTTTTTTTCTTAAATTTTTTTTTCTCAAATTTTTTTTTTCCAAATTTTTGTTTTTTTTCGTTTTCTTTCTCAAATTTTGGTTTTTTTCAAATTTTTTTTTTTTCCAAATTTTTTATTTTTTTTTTCCAAATTTTTTTTTTTTTTTTTTTAATTTTTTTTTTGTTTTTTTTTCTCAATTTTTTTTTTTTTTCAAATTTTTTTTTTTTTCTGAAATTTTTTTTCTCAAATTTTTTTTTTTTTTTTTTTCTTAAATTTTTGTTTTCCAAATTTTTTTTTTTTTTCGTTTTCTTTCTCAAATTTTGGTTTTTTCCAATTTTTTTTTTTTCCAAATTTTTTTTTTTTTTTTTCTTTAAATTTTTTTTTTTGTTTTTTTTTTCTCAAATTTTTTTTTTTCAAATTTCTTTTTTTTTCTGAAATTTTTTTTTTCAAATTTTTTTATTTTTTTATTTTTTCTCAAATTTTTTTTTTTTTCAAATTATTATTTTTTTCCAAACTTTTTTTTTTTTTTTTTTCTCAAATGTTGTTTTTTTTGCAAATTATTAATTTTTTTATGTAATTTAAAATAAAAAAAAAAAAAATTTTCCAAATTTTTTTTTTTTTCCAATTTTTTTTTTTTTTTTTCCTTTTTTTTTCATTTTTTATTCTCAAATTTTGTTTTTTTTTCAAATTTTATTTTTTTTTTTTTCCAAATTTTTTTTTTTTTTTTTCAAATTTTTTTTTTTTTCCAAATTTTTTTTTTTGTTTTTTTTTTCTCAATTTTTTTTTTTTTTCAAATTTTTTTTTTTTTTTTTTCCTTTTTTTTTCATTTTTTATTCTCAAATTTTGTTTTTTTTTCAAATTTTATTTTTTTTTTTTTCCAAATTTTTTTTTTTTTTTTTCAAATTTTTTTTTTTTTCCAAATTTTTTTTTTTGTTTTTTTTTTCTCAATTTTTTTTTTTTTTCAAATTTTTTTTTTTTTTTTTTCCAATTTTTTTTTTTTTTTTTTCCAAATTTTTTTGTTGTTTTTTTTCTGAAATTTTTTTTTTTCAAATTTTTTTTTTCCAATTTTTTTTTGTTTTTTTTTCTCAAATTTTTTTTTTCCAATTTTTTTTTTTTTTGTTCTTAAATGTTGTTTTTTTCAAATTATTATTTTTTTTATGTAATTTAAAATAAAAAAAAAAAATTTCCAGTTTTTTTTTTTTTTTTTTTCTCAAATTTTTTTTTTTAAATTATTATTTTTTTTTCTGTAATTTAAAAAAAAAATTTTTTTTTTCCAAATTTTTTATTTTTTTTTTCCAAATTTTTTTTTTTTTTTTTTTAATTTTTTTTTTGTTTTTTTTTCTCAATTTTTTTTTTTTTTCAAATTTTTTTTTTTTCTGAAATTTTTTTTCTCAAATTTTTTTTTTTTTTTTTTTCTCAAATTTTTGTTTTCCAAATTTTTTTTTTTTTTCGTTTTCTTTCTCAAATTTTGGTTTTTTCCAATTTTTTTTTTTTCCAAATTTTTTTTTTTTTTTTTCTTTAAATTTTTTTTTTTGTTTTTTTTTTCTCAAATTTTTTTTTTTCAAATTTCTTTTTTTTTCTGAAATTTTTTTTTTCAAATTTTTTTTTTTTTTTATTTTTTCTCAAATTTTTTTTTTTTTCAAATTATTATTTTTTTCCAAACTTTTTTTTTTTTTTTTTTCTCAAATGTTGTTTTTTTTCCAAATTATTAATTTTTTTATGTAATTTAAAATAAAAAAAAATAAAATTTTCCAAATTTTTTTTTTTTTCCAATTT
>OX637863.1:31631560-31636560 GCA_951802705.1 Netelia virgata | reverse complement strand
TCTGAAATTTTTTTTTTTTCAAATTTTTTTTTTTTTTCTGAAATTTTTTTTTTTTTTTTTTTTTCTGAAATTTTTTTTTTTTCAAATTATTATTTTTTTTCTCAAATTTTTTTTTTTAAATTATTATTTTTTTTCTGTAATTTAAAAAAAAAAAAAAATTTTTCCAATTTTTTTTTTTTTTTTTTCTTAAATTTTTTTTTTTTAATTTTTTTTTTTTTTTTTTTCTCAAATTTTTTTTTTCCAAATTTTTGTTTTTTTTCGTTTTCTTTCTCAAATTTTGTTTTTTTTCCAAATTTTTTATTTTTTTTATTTTTTCTCAAATTTTGTTTGTTCAAATTATTTTTTTTTTTTCTCAAATGTTTTTCTTTCAAATTTTTTTTTTTCAAATTTTTTTTTTTTCAAATTTTTTTTTTTTTCTGAAATTTTTTTTTTCAAATTTTTTTTTTTTTTTATTTTTTCTCAAATTTTTTTTTTTCAAATTACTATTTTTTTTTGTGTAATTTAAAAAAAAAATGTTTTTTTTCCAAATTTTTTTTTTTTTTTTTAATTAAAATTTTTTTTTTTTCCAATTTTTTTTTTTTTTTTAATTTTTATTTTCCAATTTTTTTTTTTTCAAATTTTTTTTTTTTTCTGAAATTTTTTTTTTTTTTTTTTTTCTCAAATTTTTTTTTTCAAATTATTATTTTTTTTCTGTAATTTAAAAAAAAAAAAAAAATTTCCAATTTTTTTTTTTTTTCCTCAAATTGTTTTTTTCAATTTTTTTTTTTTTTCAAATTTTTTTTTTTTTTTTTCCAAATTTTTTTTTTTTTTTACCAAATTTTTTTTGTTGTTTTTTTTTCTGAAATTTTTTTTTTTTCAAATTTTTTTTTTTTTTTCTGAAATTTTTTTTTTTTTTTTTTTTCTGAAATTTTTTTTTTTCAAATTATTATTTTTTTCTGTAATTTAAAAAATAAAAATTTTTTTCCAAATTTTTTTTTTTTTTTTTTTTTCTCAAATTTTTTTTTTTAAATTATTATTTTTTTTTCTGTAATTTAAAAAAAAAAATTTTTTTTTCCAATTTTTTTTTTTTTTTTTTCTTAAATTTTTTTTTTTTTAATTAAAAATTTTTTTTTTTTTTCCAAATTTTTTTTTTTGAATTTTTTTTTGTGTAATTTGAAAAAAAAAATTTTTTTTTTCGAAATTTTTTTTTTTTTTTTAATTAAAAATTTTTTTTTTTTTTTTTCCAAATTTTTTTTTTGTTTTTTTTTTCTCAATTTTTTTTTTTCAAATTTTTTTTTTTTTTTTTCCAATTTTTTTTTTTTTTTTTTTTCCAAATTTTGTTGTTGTTTTTTTTCTGAAATTTTTTTTTTTTCAAATTTTTTTTTTTTTTCTGAAATTTTTTTTTTTTTTTTTTTTTCTGAATTTTTTTTTTTTTCAAATTATTATTTTTTTTTTTAAATTATTATTTTTTTTCTGTAATTTAAAAAAAAAATGTTTTTTTTCCAAATTTTTTTTTTTCCAAATATTTTTTTTCTTTTTCAAATTTTTTTTTTTTTCTGAAATTTTTTTTCTCAAATTTTTTTTTTTTTTTATTTTTTCTCAAATTTTTTTTTTTCAAATTATTATTATTTTTTTCTCAAATTTTTTTCTTTCAAATTTTTTTATTTCAAATTTTGTTTTTTTCAAATTTTTTTTTTTTCTCAAATTTTTTTTTTTTAAATTATTATTTTTTTTTCTGAAATTCAAAAAACAAAAATTTTTTTTCAAATTTTTTTTTTTGTTTTTTTTTCTCAAATTTTTTTTTTTTCAAATTTTTTTTTTTTTTGTGTAATTTAAAAAAAAAATGTTTTTTTTCCAAATTTTTTTTTTTCCAAATATTTTTTTTCTTTTTCAATTTTTTTTTTTCAAATTTTTTTTTTTGTTTTTTTTTCTCAAATTTTTTTTTTCAAATTTTTTTTTTTTTTTTTCTCAAATGTTGTTTTTTTCAAATTATTATTTTTTTATGTAATTTAAAATAAAAAAACAAAATTTCCAGTTTTTTTTTTTTTTTTTTTTTCAAATTTTTTTTGTGTAATTTAAAAAAAAAATGTTTTTTTTTCCAAATTTTTTTTTTTTTTTTTAATTAAAATTTTTTTTTTTTTAATTAAAATTTTTTTTTTTTTTCCAAATTTTTTTTTTTTTTAATTTTTTTTTTCCAATTTTTTTTTTCAAATTTTTTTTTTTTTCTGAAATTTTTTTTTTTCAAATTATTATTTTTTTCCTCAAATTTTGTTTTTTTCAAATTTTTTTTTTCTGAAATTTTTTTTTTCGAATTTTTTTTTGTGTAATTTAAAAAAAAAAATTTTTTTTTTCCAAATTTTTTTTTTTTTTTTAATTAAAAAATTTTTTTTTTTTTTTCCAAATTTTTTTTTTGTTTTTTTTTTCTCAATTTTTTTTTTTTCAAATTTTTTTTTTTTTTTTTCCAATTTTTTTTTTTTTTTTTTTTCCAAATTTTTTTGTTGTTTTTTTTCTGAAATTTTTTTTTTCTCAAATTTTTTTTTTTCAATTTATTATTTTTTTTCTGTAATTTAAAAAAAAAAATGTTTTTTTCCAATTTTTTTTTGTTTTTTTTTCTCAAATTTTTTTTTTCCAATTTTTTTTTTTTTTTGTTCTTAAATGTTGTTTTTTTCAAATTATTATTTTTTTTATGTAATTTAAAATAAAAAAAAAAAATTTCCAGTTTTTTTTTTTTTTTTTTTTTTTTCAAATTTTTTTTTGTGTAATTTAAAAAAAAATGTTTTTTTTTCCAAATTTTTTTTTTTTTTTTTCCTTTTTTCTTTTTTCATTTTTTATTCTCAAATTTTTTTTTTTTTCAAATTTTTTTTTTTAATTTTTTTTTTTTTTTTTTTCTCAAATTTTTTTTTTTCAATTTATTATTTTTTTTCTGTAATTTAAAAAAAAAAATGTTTTTTTCCAATTTTTTTTTGTTTTTTTTTCTCAAATTTTTTTTTTCCAATTTTTTTTTTTTTTTGTTCTTAAATGTTGTTTTTTTCAAATTATTATTTTTTTTATGTAATTTAAAATAAAAAAAAAAAATTTCCAGTTTTTTTTTTTTTTTTTTTTTTTTCAAATTTTTTTTTGTGTAATTTAAAAAAAAATGTTTTTTTTTCCAAATTTTTTTTTTTTTTTTTCCTTTTTTCTTTTTTCATTTTTTATTCTCAAATTTTTTTTTTTTTCAAATTTTTTTTTTTTTTTTTTTTTTTCTCAAATTTTTTTTTTTTTTTTTTTTCTCAAATTTTTTTTTTTTCAATTTTTTTTTTTTTTTTCTCAAATTTTTTTTTTTCAAATTTTTATTTTTTTTTTCTCAAATGTTGTTTTATTCAAATTATTATTTTTTTTTATGTAATTTAAAATAAAAAAAAAAAATTTCCAAAGTTTTTTTTTTTTTTTTTTAATTTTTTTTGTTGTTGTTTCTTCTCAACATTTGGTTTTTTTCCAATTTTTTTTTTTTTTCTCAAATTTGTTTTTTTGTTTTTTTCCAATTTTTTTTTTGTTTTTTTTTCTCAAATTGTTTTTTCAAAATTTTTTTTTTTTTTTCCAAATTTTTTTTTTTTTTTTTTCCAAATTTTTTTTGTTTTTTTCTCAAATTTTTTTTTTCCAATTTTTTTTTTTTTTTCTGAAATTTTTTTTTTTTTTTTTTTCTGAAATTTTTTTTTTCAAATTATTATTTTTTTTTCCCAAATTTTTTTTTTTTTTTTTTTTTTTCTCAAATTTTTTTTTTAAATTATTATTTTTTTTTCTGTAATTTAAAAAAAAAAAAATTTTTTTCCAATTTTTTTTTTTTTTAATTTTTTTTTTTTTTTTTTTTCTCAAATTTTTTTTTTCCAAATTTTTTTTTTTTTTCGTTTTCTTTCTCAAATTTTGGTTTTTTTCAAATTTTTTTTTTTTTTCCAAATTTTTTATTTTTTTTTTCCAAATTTTTTTTTTTTTTTTTTTTAATTTTTTTTTTGTTTTTTTTCTCAATTTTTTTTTTTTCAAATTTTTTTTTTTTCTGAAATTTTTTTTCTCAAATTTTTTTTTTTTTTTATTTTTTCTCAAATTTTTTTTTTTCAAATTATTATTATTTTTTTCTCAAATTTTTTTCTTTCAAATTTTTTTATTTCAAATTTTTTTTTTTTCAAATTTTTTTTTTTTTCTCAAATTTTTTTTTTTTAAATTATTATTTTTTTTTCTGTAATTCAAAAAACAAAAATTTGTTTTCAAATTTTTTTTTTTGTTTTTTTTTCTCAAATTTTTTTTTTTTCAAATTATTTTTTTTTTTGTGTAATTTAAAAAAAAAATGTTTTTTTTCCAAATTTTTTTTTTTCCAAATATTTTTTTTCTTTTTCAATTTTTTTTTTTCAAATTTTTTTTGTTGTTTTTTTTTCTCAAATTTTTTTTTTTAAATTATTTTTTTTTTCTGTAATTTAAAAAAAAAAAAATTTTTTTCCAATTTTTTTTTGTTTTTTTTTCTCAAATTTTTTTTTTCAAATTTTTTTTTTTTTTTTTCTCAAATGTTGTTTTTTTCAAATTATTATTTTTTTATGTAATTTAAAATAAAAAAACAAAATTTCCAGTTTTTTTTTTTTTTTTTTTTCCAAATTTTTTTTTTTTTTTAATTTTTTTTTTCCAATTTTTTTTTTCAAATTTTTTTTTTTTTCTGAAATTTTTTTTTTTCAAATTATTATTTTTTTCCTCAAATTTTGTTTTTTTCAAATTTTTTTTTCCTGAAATTTTTTTTTTCGAATTTTTTTTTGTGTAATTTAAAAAAAAAAATTTTTTTTTTCCAAATTTTTTTTTTTTTTTTAATTAAAAAATTTTTTTTTTTTTTTTCCAAATTTTTTTTTTGTTTTTTTTTTCTCAATTTTTTTTTTTTTCAAATTTTTTTTTTTTTTTTTCCAATTTTTTTTTTTTTTTTTTTTCCAAATTTTTTTGTTGTTTTTTTTCTGAAATTTTTTTTTTTTCAAATTTTTTTTTTTTTTCTGAAATTTTTTTTTTTTTTT
>OX637863.1:31606560-31629060 GCA_951802705.1 Netelia virgata | reverse complement strand
TTTTTTTTTTTTCTCAAATTTTTTTTTTTTTTTTTTTTCTCAAATTTTTTTTTTTTCAATTTTTTTTTTTTTTTCTCAAATTTTTTTTTTTCAAATTTTTATTTTTTTTTTCTCAAATGTTGTTTTATTCAAATTATTATTTTTTTTTATGTAATTTAAAATAAAAAAAAAAAATTTCCAAAGTTTTTTTTTTTTTTTTTTAATTTTTTTTGTTGTTGTTTCTTCTCAACATTTGGTTTTTTTCCAATTTTTTTTTTTTTTCTCAAATTTGTTTTTTTGTTTTTTTCCAATTTTTTTTTTGTTTTTTTTTCTCAAATTGTTTTTTCAAAATTTTTTTTTTTTTTTCCAAATTTTTTTTTTTTTTTTTTTCCAAATTTTTTTTGTTTTTTTCTCAAATTTTTTTTTTCCAATTTTTTTTTTTTTTTCTGAAATTTTTTTTTTCAAATTATTATTTTTTTTTCCCAAATTTTTTTTTTTTTTTTTTTTTTTCTCAAATTTTTTTTTTAAATTATTATTTTTTTTTCTGTAATTTAAAAAAAAAAAAATTTTTTTCCAATTTTTTTTTTTTTAATTTTTTTTTTTTTTTTTTTTCTCAAATTTTTTTTTCCAAATTTTTGTTTTTTTTCGTTTTCTTTCTCAAATTTTGGTTTTTTTCAAATTTTTTTTTTTTTTCCAAATTTTTTATTTTTTTTTTCCAAATTTTTTTTTTTTTTTTTTTTAATTTTTTTTTTGTTTTTTTTCTCAATTTTTTTTTTTCAAATTTTTTTTTTTTTCTGAAATTTTTTTTCTCAAATTTTTTTTTTTTTTTATTTTTTCTCAAATTTTTTTTTTTCAAATTATTATTATTTTTTTCTCAAATTTTTTTCTTTCAAATTTTTTTATTTCAAATTTTTTTTTTTTCAAATTTTTTTTTTTTTCTCAAATTTTTTTTTTTTAAATTATTATTTTTTTTTCTGTAATTCAAAAAACAAAAATTTGTTTTCAAATTTTTTTTTTTGTTTTTTTTTCTCAAATTTTTTTTTTTTCAAATTATTTTTTTTTTGTGTAATTTAAAAAAAAAATGTTTTTTTTCCAAATTTTTTTTTTTCCAAATATTTTTTTTCTTTTTCAATTTTTTTTTTTCAAATTTTTTTTGTTGTTTTTTTTTCTCAAATTTTTTTTTTTAAATTATTTTTTTTTTCTGTAATTTAAAAAAAAAAAAATTTTTTTCCAATTTTTTTTTGTTTTTTTTTCTCAAATTTTTTTTTTCAAATTTTTTTTTTTTTTTTTCTCAAATGTTGTTTTTTTCAAATTATTATTTTTTTATGTAATTTAAAATAAAAAAACAAAATTTCCAGTTTTTTTTTTTTTTTTTTTCCAAATTTTTTTTTTTTTTAATTTTTTTTTTCCAATTTTTTTTTTCAAATTTTTTTTTTTTTTCTGAAATTTTTTTTTTTCAAATTATTATTTTTTTCCTCAAATTTTGTTTTTTTCAAATTTTTTTTTCCTGAAATTTTTTTTTTCGAATTTTTTTTTGTGTAATTTTAAAAAAAAAAATTTTTTTTTCCAAATTTTTTTTTTTTTTTTAATTAAAAAATTTTTTTTTTTTTTTTCCAAATTTTTTTTTTGTTTTTTTTTTCTCAATTTTTTTTTTTTTCAAATTTTTTTTTTTTTTTTTCCAATTTTTTTTTTTTTTTTTTTTCCAAATTTTTTTGTTGTTTTTTTTCTGAAATTTTTTTTTTTTCAAATTTTTTTTTTTTTTCTGAAATTTTTTTTTTTTTTTTTTTTTCTGAAATTTTTTTTTTTTCAAATTATTATTTTTTTTCTCAAATTTTTTTTTTTAAATTATTATTTTTTTTCTGTAATTTAAAAAAAAAAAAAAATTTTTCCAATTTTTTTTTTTTTTTTTTCTTAAATTTTTTTTTTTTAATTTTTTTTTTTTTTTTTTTCTCAAATTTTTTTTTTCCAAATTTTTGTTTTTTTTCGTTTTCTTTCTCAAATTTTGTTTTTTTTCCAAATTTTTTATTTTTTTTATTTTTTCTCAAATTTTGTTTGTTCAAATTATTTTTTTTTTTTCTCAAATGTTTTTCTTTCAAATTTTTTTTTTTCAAATTTTTTTTTTTTCAAATTTTTTTTTTTTTCTGAAATTTTTTTTTTCAAATTTTTTTTTTTTTTTATTTTTTCTCAAATTTTTTTTTTTCAAATTACTATTTTTTTTTGTGTAATTTAAAAAAAAAATGTTTTTTTTCCAAATTTTTTTTTTTTTTTTTAATTAAAATTTTTTTTTTTCCAATTTTTTTTTTTTTTTTAATTTTTATTTTCCAATTTTTTTTTTTTCAAATTTTTTTTTTTTTCTGAAATTTTTTTTTTTTTTTTTTTTCTCAAATTTTTTTTTTCAAATTATTATTTTTTTTCTGTAATTTAAAAAAAAAAAAAAATTTTCCAATTTTTTTTTTTTCCTCAAATTGTTTTTTTCAAATTTTTTTTTTTTCTGAAATTTTTTTTTTCGAATTTTTTTTTGTGTAATTTAAAAAAAAAATTTTTTTTTTTCCAAATTTTTTTTTTGTTGTTTCTTCTCAACATTTGGTTTTTCAAATTTTTTTTTTTTCCAATTTTTTTTTTTTTTCCTCAAATTTGTTTTTTTGTTTTTTTCCAAATTTTTTTTTTTTTTTTCAAATTTTTTTTTTTTTCCAAATTTTTTTTTTGTTTTTTTTTTCTCAATTTTTTTTTTTTTCAAATTTTTTTTTTTTTTTTTCCAAATTTTTTTTTTTTTTTTTTCCAAATTTTTTTTGTTGTTTTTTTTTCTGAAATTTTTTTTTTTTCAAATTTTTTTTTTTTTTTCTGAAATTTTTTTTTTTTTTTTTTTTCTGAAATTTTTTTTTTTCAAATTATTATTTTTTTCTGTAATTTAAAAAATAAAAATTTTTTTCCAAATTTTTTTTTTTTTTTTTTTTTCTCAAATTTTTTTTTTTAAATTATTATTTTTTTTTCTGTAATTTAAAAAAAAAAATTTTTTTTTCCAATTTTTTTTTTTTTTTTTTCTTAAATTTTTTTTTTTTTAATTAAAAATTTTTTTTTTTTTTCCAAATTTTTTTTTTTGAATTTTTTTTTGTGTAATTTAAAAAAAAAAATTTTTTTTTTCCAAATTTTTTTTTTTTTTTTTCCAAATTTTTTTTTTGTTTTTTTTTTCTCAATTTTTTTTTTTTCAAATTTTTTTTTTTTTTTTTTTTCTGAAATTTTTTTTTTTCAAATTATTATTTTTTTCTGTAATTTAAAAAATAAAAATTTTTTTCCAAATTTTTTTTTTTTTTTTTTTTTCTCAAATTTTTTTTTTTAAATTATTATTTTTTTTTCTGTAATTTAAAAAAAAAAATTTTTTTTTCCAATTTTTTTTTTTTTTTTTTCTTAAATTTTTTTTTTTTTAATTAAAAATTTTTTTTTTTTTTCCAAATTTTTTTTTTTGAATTTTTTTTTGTGTAATTTAAAAAAAAAAATTTTTTTTTTCCAAATTTTTTTTTTTTTTTTAATTAAAAATTTTTTTTTTTTTTTTTCCAAATTTTTTTTTTGTTTTTTTTTTCTCAATTTTTTTTTTTCAAATTTTTTTTTTTTTTTTTCCAATTTTTTTTTTTTTTTTTTTTCCAAATTTTGTTGTTGTTTTTTTTCTGAAATTTTTTTTTTTTCAAATTTTTTTTTTTTTTCTGAAATTTTTTTTTTTTTTTTTTTTCTGAAATTTTTTTTTTTTCAAATTATTATTTTTTTTCTCAAATTTTTTTTTTTAAATTATTATTTTTTTTCTGTAATTTAAAAAAAAAAAAAATTTTTCCAATTTTTTTTTTTTTTTTTTCAAATTTTTTTTTTTTTTCTGAAATTTTTTTTTTTTTTTTTTTTCTGAAATTTTTTTTTTTTCAAATTATTATTTTTTTTCTCAAATTTTTTTTTTCAAATTATTATTTTTTTTATGTAATTTAAAATAAAAAAAAAAAATTTCCAGTTTTTTTTTTTTTTTTTTTTTTTTCAAATTTTTTTTTGTGTAATTTAAAAAAAAATGTTTTTTTTTCCAAATTTTTTTTTTTTTTTTTCCTTTTTTCTTTTTTCATTTTTTATTCTCAAATTTTTTTTTTTTTCAAATTTTTTTTTTTTTTTTTTTTTTTCTCAAATTTTTTTTTTTTTTTTTTTTCTCAAATTTTTTTTTTTTCAATTTTTTTTTTTTTTTTCTCAAATTTTTTTTTTTCAAATTTTTATTTTTTTTTTCTCAAATGTTGTTTTATTCAAATTATTATTTTTTTTTATGTAATTTAAAATAAAAAAAAAAAATTTCCAAAGTTTTTTTTTTTTTTTTTTAATTTTTTTTGTTGTTGTTTCTTCTCAACATTTGGTTTTTTTCCAATTTTTTTTTTTTTTCTCAAATTTGTTTTTTTGTTTTTTTCCAATTTTTTTTTTGTTTTTTTTTCTCAAATTGTTTTTTCAAAATTTTTTTTTTTTTTTCCAAATTTTTTTTTTTTTTTTTTTCCAAATTTTTTTTGTTTTTTTCTCAAATTTTTTTTTTCCAATTTTTTTTTTTTTTTCTGAAATTTTTTTTTTCAAATTATTATTTTTTTTTCCCAAATTTTTTTTTTTTTTTTTTTTTTTCTCAAATTTTTTTTTTAAATTATTATTTTTTTTTCTGTAATTTAAAAAAAAAAAAATTTTTTTCCAATTTTTTTTTTTTTAATTTTTTTTTTTTTTTTTTTTCTCAAATTTTTTTTTCCAAATTTTTGTTTTTTTTCGTTTTCTTTCTCAAATTTTGGTTTTTTTCAAATTTTTTTTTTTTTTCCAAATTTTTTATTTTTTTTTTCCAAATTTTTTTTTTTTTTTTTTTTAATTTTTTTTTTGTTTTTTTTCTCAATTTTTTTTTTTTCAAATTTTTTTTTTTTTCTGAAATTTTTTTTCTCAAATTTTTTTTTTTTTTTATTTTTTCTCAAATTTTTTTTTTTCAAATTATTATTATTTTTTTCTCAAATTTTTTTCTTTCAAATTTTTTTATTTCAAATTTTTTTTTTTTCAAATTTTTTTTTTTTTCTCAAATTTTTTTTTTTTAAATTATTATTTTTTTTTCTGTAATTCAAAAAACAAAAATTTGTTTTCAAATTTTTTTTTTTGTTTTTTTTTCTCAAATTTTTTTTTTTTCAAATTATTTTTTTTTTGTGTAATTTAAAAAAAAAATGTTTTTTTTCCAAATTTTTTTTTTTCCAAATATTTTTTTTCTTTTTCAATTTTTTTTTTTCAAATTTTTTTTGTTGTTTTTTTTTCTCAAATTTTTTTTTTTAAATTATTTTTTTTTTCTGTAATTTAAAAAAAAAAAAATTTTTTTCCAATTTTTTTTTGTTTTTTTTTCTCAAATTTTTTTTTTCAAATTTTTTTTTTTTTTTTTCTCAAATGTTGTTTTTTTCAAATTATTATTTTTTTATGTAATTTAAAATAAAAAAACAAAATTTCCAGTTTTTTTTTTTTTTTTTTTCCAAATTTTTTTTTTTTTTTTATTTTTTTTTTCCAATTTTTTTTTTCAAATTTTTTTTTTTTTTCTGAAATTTTTTTTTTTCAAATTATTATTTTTTTCCTCAAATTTTGTTTTTTTCAAATTTTTTTTTCCTGAAATTTTTTTTTTCGAATTTTTTTTTGTGTAATTTAAAAAAAAAAAATTTTTTTTTCCAAATTTTTTTTTTTTTTTTAATTAAAAAATTTTTTTTTTTTTTTTCCAAATTTTTTTTTTGTTTTTTTTTCTCAATTTTTTTTTTTTTCAAATTTTTTTTTTTTTTTTTCCAATTTTTTTTTTTTTTTTTTTTCCAAATTTTTTTGTTGTTTTTTTTCTGAAATTTTTTTTTTTTCAAATTTTTTTTTTTTTTCTGAAATTTTTTTTTTTTTTTTTTTTCTGAAATTTTTTTTTTTTCAAATTATTATTTTTTTTCTCAAATTTTTTTTTTTAAATTATTATTTTTTTTCTGTAATTTAAAAAAAAAAAAAAATTTTTCCAATTTTTTTTTTTTTTTTTTCTTAAATTTTTTTTTTTTAATTTTTTTTTTTTTTTTTTTCTCAAATTTTTTTTTTCCAAATTTTTGTTTTTTTTCGTTTTCTTTCTCAAATTTTGTTTTTTTTCCAAATTTTTTATTTTTTTTATTTTTTCTCAAATTTTGTTTGTTCAAATTATTTTTTTTTTTTCTCAAATGTTTTTCTTTCAAATTTTTTTTTTTCAAATTTTTTTTTTTTCAAATTTTTTTTTTTTTCTGAAATTTTTTTTTTCAAATTTTTTTTTTTTTTTATTTTTTCTCAAATTTTTTTTTTTCAAATTACTATTTTTTTTTGTGTAATTTAAAAAAAAAATGTTTTTTTTCCAAATTTTTTTTTTTTTTTTTAATTAAAATTTTTTTTTTTTCCAATTTTTTTTTTTTTTTTAATTTTTATTTTCCAATTTTTTTTTTTTCAAATTTTTTTTTTTTTCTGAAATTTTTTTTTTTTTTTTTTTTCTCAAATTTTTTTTTTCAAATTATTATTTTTTTTCTGTAATTTAAAAAAAAAAAAAAATTTTCCAATTTTTTTTTTTTTCCTCAAATTGTTTTTTTCAAATTTTTTTTTTTTCTGAAATTTTTTTTTTCGAATTTTTTTTTGTGTAATTTAAAAAAAAAATTTTTTTTTTTCCAAATTTTTTTTTTGTTGTTTCTTCTCAACATTTGGTTTTTCAAATTTTTTTTTTTTCCAATTTTTTTTTTTTTTCCTCAAATTTGTTTTTTTGTTTTTTTCCAAATTTTTTTTTTTTTTTTCAAATTTTTTTTTTTTTCCAAATTTTTTTTTTGTTTTTTTTTTCTCAATTTTTTTTTTTTTCAAATTTTTTTTTTTTTTTTTCCAAATTTTTTTTTTTTTTTTTTCCAAATTTTTTTTGTTGTTTTTTTTTCTGAAATTTTTTTTTTTTCAAATTTTTTTTTTTTTTTCTGAAATTTTTTTTTTTTTTTTTTTTCTGAAATTTTTTTTTTTCAAATTATTATTTTTTTCTGTAATTTAAAAAATAAAAATTTTTTTCCAAATTTTTTTTTTTTTTTTTTTTTCTCAAATTTTTTTTTTTAAATTATTATTTTTTTTTCTGTAATTTAAAAAAAAAAATTTTTTTTTCCAATTTTTTTTTTTTTTTTTTCTTAAATTTTTTTTTTTTTAATTAAAAATTTTTTTTTTTTTTC
This sequence comes from Netelia virgata, assembly GCA_951802705.1. NCBI lineage: Eukaryota > Metazoa > Arthropoda > Insecta > Hymenoptera > Ichneumonidae > Netelia > Netelia virgata. The sequence continues at coordinate 31,621,876 of OX637863.1, read as the reverse complement.
CAAATTTTTTTTTTTGAATTTTTTTTTGTGTAATTTAAAAAAAAAAATTTTTTTTTTCCAAATTTTTTTTTTTTTTTTTCCAAATTTTTTTTTTGTTTTTTTTTTCTCAATTTTTTTTTTTTCAAATTTTTTTTTTTTTTTTTCCAATTTTTTTTTTTTTTTTTTTTCCAAATTTTGTTGTTGTTTTTTTTCTGAAATTTTTTTTTTTTTTTTTTTTCTGAAATTTTTTTTTTTCAAATTATTATTTTTTTCTGTAATTTAAAAAATAAAAATTTTTTTCCAAATTTTTTTTTTTTTTTTTTTTTCTCAAATTTTTTTTTTTAAATTATTATTTTTTTTTCTGTAATTTAAAAAAAAAAATTTTTTTTTCCAATTTTTTTTTTTTTTTTTTCTTAAATTTTTTTTTTTTTAATTAAAAATTTTTTTTTTTTTTCCAAATTTTTTTTTTTGAATTTTTTTTTGTGTAATTTAAAAAAAAAAATTTTTTTTTTCCAAATTTTTTTTTTTTTTTTAATTAAAAATTTTTTTTTTTTTTTTTCCAAATTTTTTTTTTGTTTTTTTTTTCTCAATTTTTTTTTTTCAAATTTTTTTTTTTTTTTTCCAATTTTTTTTTTTTTTTTTTTTCCAAATTTTGTTGTTGTTTTTTTTCTGAAATTTTTTTTTTTTCAAATTTTTTTTTTTTTTCTGAAATTTTTTTTTTTTTTTTTTTTCTGAAATTTTTTTTTTTTCAAATTATTATTTTTTTTCTCAAATTTTTTTTTTTAAATTATTATTTTTTTTCTGTAATTTAAAAAAAAAAAAAATTTTTCCAATTTTTTTTTTTTTTTTTTCTTAAATTTTTTTTTTTTAATTTTTTTTTTTTTTTTTTTCTCAAATTTTTTTTTTCCAAATTTTTGTTTTTTTTCGTTTTCTTTCTCAAATTTTGTTTTTTTTCCAAATTTTTTATTTTTTTTATTTTTTCTCAAATTTTGTTTGTTCAAATTATTTTTTTTTTTTCTCAAATGTTTTTCTTTCAAATTTTTTTTTTTCAAATTTTTTTTTTTTCAAATTTTTTTTTTTTTCTGAAATTTTTTTTTTCAAATTTTTTTTTTTTTTTATTTTTTCTCAAATTTTTTTTTTTCAAATTACTATTTTTTTTTGTGTAATTTAAAAAAAAAATGTTTTTTTTCCAAATTTTTTTTTTTTTTAATTAAAATTTTTTTTTTTTCCAATTTTTTTTTTTTTTTTAATTTTTATTTTCCAATTTTTTTTTTTTCAAATTTTTTTTTTTTTCTGAAATTTTTTTTTTTAAATTATTATTTTTCTTCTGTAATTTAAAAAAAAAAAAAAAAATTTCCAATTTTTTTTTTTTTTCCTCAAATTGTTTTTTTCAAATTTTTTTTTTTTCTGAAATTTTTTTTTTCGAATTTTTTTTTGTGTAATTTAAAAAAAATTTTTTTTTTTTTCCAAATTTTTTTTTTGTTGTTTCTTCTCAACATTTGGTTTTTTCAATTTTTTTTTTTTTCCAATTTTTTTTTTTTTTTTCTCAAATTTGTTTTTTTGTTTTTTTCCAAATTTTTTTTTTTTTTTTCAAATTTTTTTTTTTCCAAATTTTTTTTTTTGTTTTTTTTTTCTCAAATTTTTTTTTTTTTTTTCCAAATTTTTTTTTTTTTTTTTCAAATTTTTTTTTTTTTTTCCAAATTTTTTTTGTTGTTTTTTTTCTGAAATTTTTTTTTTTTCAAATTTTTTTTTTTTTTTCTGAAATTTTTTTTTTTTTTTTTTTTCTGAAATTTTTTTTTTTCAAATTATTATTTTTTTCTGTAATTTAAAAAAAAAAAAAAATTTTCCAAATTTTTTTTTTTTTTTTTTTTCCAAATTTTTTTTTTTTTTTTTTTTTCTCAAATTTTTTTTTTATTATTTTTTATTATTTTTTTTTCTGTAATTTAAAAAAAAAAATTTTTTTTTCCAATTTTTTTTTTTTTTTTTTCTTAAATTTTTTTTTTTAAATTTTTTTTTTTTTTTTTAATTAAAAATTTTTTTTTTTTTCCAAATTTTTTTTTTTTTTTAATTTTTTTTTCAAATTTTTTTTTTTCTGAAATTTTTTTTTTTTTTTTTTTCTCAAATTTTTTTTTTTCAATTTATTATTTTTTTTTTGTAATTTAAAAAAAAAAAAATTTTTTTCCAATTTTTTTTTGTTTTTTTTTCTCAAATTTTTTTTTTCCAATTTTTTTTTTTTTTTGTTCTTAAATGTTGTTTTTTTCAAATTATTATTTTTTTTATGTAATTTAAAATAAAAAAAAAAAATTCCCAGTTTTTTTTTTTTTTTTTTTTTCAAATTTTTTTTTGTGTAATTTAAAAAAAAATGTTTTTTTTTCCAAATTTTTTTTTTTTTTTTTAATAAAATTTTTTTTTTTTTTTTCCAAATTTTTTTTTGTTTTTAATTTTTTTTTCCAATTTTTTTTTTTTTTCAAATTTTTTTTTTTTTTCTGAAATTTTTTTTTTTTTTTTTTTTCAAATTATTATTTTTTTCCTCAAATTTTGTTTTTTTTCAAATTTTTTTTTTTTCCTGAAATTTTTTTTTTCGAATTTTTTTTTGTGTAATTTAAAAAAAAAAAATTTTTTTTTCCAAATTTTTTTTTTTTTTTTTTAATTAAAAAAATTTTTTTTTTTTTTTCCAAATTTTTTTTTTGTTGTTTCTTCTCAACATTTGGTTTTTTGTTTTTTTCCAAATTTTTTTTTTTTTTTTCAAATTTTTTTTTTTTCAAATTTTTTTTTTTTCTGAAATTTTTTTTTTCAAATTTTTTTTTTTTTTTATTTTTTCTCAAAATTTTTTTTTTCAAATTACTATTTTTTTTTGTGTAATTTAAAAAAAAAATGTTTTTTTTTCCAAATTTTTTTTTTTTTTTTTAATTTTTATTTTCCAATTTTTTTTTTTTCAAATTTTTTTTTTTTCCTGAAATTTTTTTTTTCGAATTTTTTTTTGTGTAATTTAAAAAAAAAAATTTTTTTTTTCCAAATTTTTTTTTTTTTTTTTTATTAAAAAAATTTTTTTTTTTTTTTTCCAAATTTTTTTTTTGTTGTTTCTTCTCAACATTTGGTTTTTTGTTTTTTTCCAAATTTTTTTTTTTTTTTCCAAATTTTTTTTTTTTTTTTTTCCAAATTTTTTTTGTTGTTTTTTTTCTGAAATTTTTTTTTTTTCAAATTTTTTTTTTTTTTTCTGAAATTTTTTTTTTTTTTTTTTTTTCTGAAATTTTTTTTTTTCAAATTATTATTTTTTTTCTGTAATTTAAAAAAAAAAAAAATTTTTTCCAATTTTTTTTTTTTTTTTTTCTTAAATTTTTTTTTTTCAATTTTTTTTTTTTTTTTTTTTCTCAAATTTTTTTTTTCCAAATTTTTAATTTTTTTTTTCCAAATTTTTTTTTTTTTTTTTTTTAATTTTTTTTTTTTCCAAATTTTTTTTGTTGTTTTTTTTTCTCAAATTTTTTTTTTCAATTTTTTTTTTTTTTCTGAAATTTTTTTTTTCAAATTATTATTATTTTTTTTTTTTCCAAATTTTTTTTTTTTTTTTTCCTTTTTTCTTTTTTCATTTTTTATTCTGAAATTTTGTTTTTTTTCAAATTTTTTTTTTTTTTTTTTTTTTTCTGAAATTTTTTTTTTTTTTTTTTTTCTCAAATTTTTTTTTTTTCAATTTTTTTTTTTTTTTTTCTCAAATTTTTTTTTTTTTCAAATTATTATTTTTTTTTCTGTAATTTAAAAAAAAAAAAAAAAAATTTTCCAATGTTTTTTTTTTTTTTTCTCAAATTTTTTTTTTTTTCTTTCTCAAATTTTGTTTTTTTCAAATTTTTTTTTTTTTTCAATTTTTTTTTCCAATTTTTTTTTTTTTTTTTTTTTCTCAAATTTTTTTTTTTTTCCAATTTTTTTTTTTTTTTTCTCAAATTTTTTTTTTTCAAATTTTTTTGTTTTTTTTTCTCAAATTTGTTTTTTTGTTTTTTTCCAAATTTTTTTTTCGTTTTTTTTTCTCAAATTGTTTTTTCCAAATTTTTTTTTTTTTTTCCAAATTTTTTTTTTTTTTTTTTTCCAAATTTTTTTTGTTGTTTTTTTCTCAAATTTTTTTTTTTCAATTTATTATTTTTTTTCTGTAATTTAAAAAAAAAATGTTTTTTTCCAATTTTTTTTTGTTTTTTTTTCTCAAATTTTTTTTTTCCAATTTTTTTTTTTTTTTCTGAAATTTTTTTTTTTTTTTTTTTTCTGAAATTTTTTTTTTCAAATTATTATTTTTTTTTCCCAAATTTTTTTTTTTTTTTTTTTTTTCTCAAATTTTTTTTTTAAATTATTATTTTTTTTTCTGTAATTTAAAAAAAAAAAAATTTTTTTCCAATTTTTTTTTTTTTAATTTTTTTTTTTTTTTTTTTTTCTCAAATTTTTTTTTTCCAAATTTTTGTTTTTTTTCGTTTTCTTTCTCAAATTTTGGTTTTTTTCAAATTTTTTTTTTTTTTCCAAATTTTTTATTTTTTTTTTCCAAATTTTTTTTTTTTTTTTTTCAAATTTTTTTTTTTTTCTGAAATTTTTTTTCTCAAATTTTTTTTTTTTTTCATTTTTTCTCAAATTTTTTTGTTTCAAATTATTATTATTTTTTTCTCAAATTTTTTTCTTTCAAATTTTTTTATTTCAAATTTTTTTTTTTCAAATTTTTTTTTTTTCTCAAATTTTTTTTTTTTAAATTATTATTTTTTTTTCTGTAATTCAAAAAACAAAAATTTTTTTTCCAAATTTTTTTTTTTTTTTGTTTTTTCCCAAATTTTTTTTTTAAATTATTTTTTTTTTTCTGTAATTTAAAAAAAATTTTTTTTTTTTTTTTTTTTTTTTCTTTCTTAAATTTTTTTTTTTAATTTTTTTTTTTTTTTTTAATTAAAATTTTTTTTTTTTTTTCCAAATTTTTTTTTTTTTTTTATTTTTTTTTCAATTTTTTTTTTTTTTCTTAAATTTTTTTTTTTTTAATTTTTTTTTTTTTTTTTTTTCTCAAATTTTTTTTTTCCAAATTTTTGTTTTTTTTCGTTTTCTTTCTCAAATTTTGGTTTTTTTCAAATTTTGTTTTTTTTTCCAAATTTTTTATTTTTTTTTTCCAAATTTTTTTTTTTTTTTTTTTTAATTTTTTTTTTGTTTTTTTTTCTCAATTTTTTTTTTTTCAAATTTTTTTTTTTTTCTGAAATTTTTTTTCTCAAATTTTTTTTTTTTTTTTTTTCTCAAATTTTTTTTTTCCAAATTTTTTTTTTTTTTCGTTTTCTTTCTCAAATTTTGGTTTTTTCCAATTTTTTTTTTCCAAATTTTTTTTTTTTTTTTTTTTAATTTTTTTTTTGTTTTTTTTTCTCAATTTTTTTTTTTTTTCAAATTTTTTTTTTTTTCTGAAATTTTTTTTCTCAAATTTTTTTTTTTTTTTTTTTCTCAAATTTTGTTTTTCCAAATTTTTTTTTTTTTTCGTTTTCTTTCTCAAATTTTGGTTTTTTCCAATTTTTTTTTTTCCAAATTTTTTTTTTTTTTTTTCTTTAAATTTTTTTTTTTTTTTTTTTCTCAAATTTTTTTTTTTTCAAATTTCTTTTTTTTTCTGAAATTTTTTTTTTCTAATTTTTTTATTTTTTTATTTTTTCTCAAATGTTGTTTTTTTGCAAATTATTAATTTTTTTATGTAATTTAAAATAAAAAAAAATAAAATTTTCCAAATTTTTTTTTTTTCCAATTTTTTTTTTTTTTTTCCTTTTTTTTTTTTCATTTTTTATTCTCAAATTTTGTTTTTTTTTCAAATTTTATTTATTTTTTTTTCCAAATTTTTTTTTTTTTTTTCGAATTTTTTTTTTTTTCCAAATTTTTTTTTTTGTTTTTTTTTCTCAATTTTTTTTTTTCAAATTTTTTTTTTTTTTTTTCCAATTTTTTTTTTTTTTTTTTTCCAAATTTTTTTGTTGTTTTTTTTCTGAAATTTTTTTTTTTTCAAATTTTTTTTTTTTTTCTGAAATTTTTTTATTTTTTTTTTTTTCTGAAATTTTTTTTTTTTCAAATTATTATTTTTTTTCTCAAATTTTTTTTTTTAAATTATTATTTTTTTTCTGTAATTTAAAAAAAAAAAAAAAATTTTCCAATTTTTTTTTTTTTTTTTTCTTAAATTTTTTTTTTTTAATTTTTTTTTTTTTTTTTTTTCTCAAATTTTGTTTTTCCAAATTTTTGTTTTTTTTCGTTTTCTTTCTCAAATTTTGTTTTTTTTCCAAATTTTTTATTTTTTTTATTTTTTCTCAAATTTTTTTTGTTCAAATTATTATTTTTTTTTCTCAAATGTTTTTCTTTCAAATTTTTTTTTTTCAAATTTTTTTTTTTTCAAATTTTTTTTTTTTTTCTGAAATGTTTTTTCAAATTTTTTTTTTTTTTTATTTTTTCTCAAATTTTTTTTTTTTCAAATTACTATTTTTTTTTGTGTAATTTAAAAAAAAAATGTTTTTTTTTCCAAATTTTTTTTTTTGTTGTTTCTTCTCAACATTTGGTTTTTTCAAATTTTTTTTTTTCCAATTTTTTTTTTTTTTTTCTCAAATTTGTTTTTTTGTTTTTTTCCAAATTTTTTTTTTTTTTTCAAATTTTTTTTTTTTTCCAAATTTTTTTTTTTGTTTTTTTTTTCTCAAATTTTTTTTTTTTTTCAAATTTTTTTTTTTTTTTTTCCAAATTTTTTTTTTTTTTTTTTCTAAATTTTTTTTTTTTTTTCCAAATTTTTTTGTTGTTTTTTTTCTGAAATTTTTTTTCTTCAAATTTTTTTTTTTTTCTGAAATTTTTTTTTTTTTTTTTTTTCTGAATTTTTTTTTTTTTCAAATTATTATTTTTTTTTTTTCTCAAATTTTTTTTTTTAAATTATTATTTTTTTTCTGTAATTTAAAAAAAAAAAAAAATTTTTCCAATTTTTTTTTTTTAATTTTTTTTTTTTTTTTTTTTCTCAAATTTTTTTTTTCCAAATTTTTGTTTTTTTTCGTTTTCTTTCTCAAATTTTGTTTTTTTTCCAAATTTTTTATTTTTTTTATTTTTTCTCAAATTTTTTTTTTTCAAATTATTATTTTTTTTTCTCAAATGTTTTTCTTTCAAATTTTGTTTTTTCAAATTTTTTTTTTTTCAAATTTTTTTTTTTTTCTGAAATTTTTTTTTTCAAATTTTTTTTTTTTTTTATTTTTTCTCAAATTTTTTTTTTTTCAAATTACTATTTTTTTTGTGTAATTTAAAAAAAAATGTTTTTTTTTCCAAATTTTTTTTTTTTTTTTTAATTAAAATTTTTTTTTTTTTCCAATTTTTTTTTTTTTTTAATTTTTATTTTCCAATTTTTTTTTTTTCAAATTTTTTTTTTTTTCTGAAATTTTTTTTTTTTTTTTTTTTCTCAAATTTTTTTTTTCAAATTATTATTTTTTTTCTGTAATTGAAAAAAAAAAAAAAAATTTTCCAATTTTTTTTTTTTTTTCCTCAAATTGTTTTTTTCAAATTTTTTTTTTTTCTGAAATTTTTTTTTTCGAATTTTTTTTTGTGTAATTTAAAAAAAAATTTTTTTTTTTTCCAAATTTTTTTTTTTGTTGTTTCTTCTCAACATTTGGTTTTTTCAAATTTTTTTTTTTTCCAATTTTTTTTTTTTTTTTCTCAAATTTGTTTTTTTGTTTTTTTCCAAATTTTATTTTTTTTTTTCAAATTTTTTTTTTTTTCCAAATTTTTTTTTTTTTTTTTTTTTTCTCAAATTTTTTTTTTTTTCAAATTTTTTTTTTTTTTTTTCCAAATTTTTTTTTTTTTTTTTTCCAAATTTTTTTTTTTTTTTCCAAATTTTTTTTGTTGTTTTTTTTTCTGAAATTTTTTTTTTTCAAATTTTTTTTTTTTTTTCTGAAATTTTTTTTTTTTTTTTTTTTTCTGAAATTTTTTTTTTCAAATTATTATTTTTTTCTGTAATTTAAAAAAAAAAAATTTTTTTCCAAATTTTTTTTTTTTTTTTTTTTCCAAATTTTTTTTTTTTTTTTTTTTTTCTCAAATTTTTTTTTTTAAATTATTTTTTTTTTCTGTAATTTAAAAAAAAAAAATTTTTTTTCCAATTTTTTTTTTTTTTTTTTCTTAAATTTTTTTTTTTTTAATTTTTTTTTTTTTTTTTAATTAAAAATTTTTTTTTTTTTTCCAAATTTTTTTTTTTTTTTAATTTTTTTTTCAAATTTTTTTTTTTTCTGAAATTTTTTTTTTTTTTTTTTCTCAAATTTTTTTTTTTCAATTTATTATTTTTTTTCTGTAATTTAAAAAAAAAATGTTTTTTTCCAATTTTTTTTTGTTTTTTTTTCTCAAATTTTTTTTTTCCAATTTTTTTTTTTTTTTGTTCTTAAATGTTGTTTTTTTCAAATTATTATTTTTTTTATGTAATTTAAAATAAAAAAAAAAAATTTCCAGTTTTTTTTTTTTTTTTTTTTTCAAATTTTTTTTTGTGTAATTTAAAAAAAAATGTTTTTTTTTCCAAATTTTTTTTTTTTTTCCTTTTTTCTTTTTTCATTTTTTATTCTCAAATTTTTTTTTTTTTCAAATTTTTTTTTTTTTTTTTTTTTTCTCAAATTTTTTTTTTTTTTTTTTTTCTCAAATTTTTTTTTTTTCAATTTTTTTTTTTTTTTTCTCAAATTTTTTTTTTTCAAATTTTTATTTTTTTTTTCTTAAATGTTGTTTTTTTCAAATTATTATTTTTTTTATGTAATTTAAAATAAAAAAAAAAAATTTCCAGTTTTTTTTTTTTTTTTTTTTTTCAAATTTTTTTTTGTGTAATTTAAAAAAAAATGTTTTTTTTTCCAAATTTTTTTTTTTTTTTTTAATAAAATTTTTTTTTTTTTTTTCCAAATTTTTTTTTGTTTTTAATTTTTTTTTCCAATTTTTTTTTTTTTTCAAATTTTTTTTTTTTTTCTGAAATTTTTTTTTTTTTTTTTTTTCAAATTATTATTTTTTTCCTCAAATTTTGTTTTTTTTCAAATTTTTTTTTTTTCCTGAAATTTTTTTTTTCGAATTTTTTTTTGTGTAATTTAAAAAAAAAAAATTTTTTTTTCCAAATTTTTTTTTTTTTTTTTTAATTAAAAAAATTTTTTTTTTTTTTTTCCAAATTTTTTTTTTGTTGTTTCTTCTCAACATTTGGTTTTTTGTTTTTTTCCAAATTTTTTTTTTTTTTTTCAAATTTTTTTTTTTTCAAATTTTTTTTTTTTCTGAAATTTTTTTTTTCAAATTTTTTTTTTTTTTAATTTTTTCTCAAAATTTTTTTTTTCAAATTACTATTTTTTTTTGTGTAATTTAAAAAAAAAATGTTTTTTTTTCCAAATTTTTTTTTTTTTTTTTAATTTTTATTTTCCAATTTTTTTTTTTTCAAATTTTTTTTTTTTCCTGAAATTTTTTTTTTCGAATTTTTTTTTGTGTAATTTAAAAAAAAAAATTTTTTTTTTCCAAATTTTTTTTTTTTTTTTTTATTAAAAAAATTTTTTTTTTTTTTTTCCAAATTTTTTTTTTGTTGTTTCTTCTCAACATTTGGTTTTTTGTTTTTTTCCAAATTTTTTTTTTTTTTTTCAAATTTTTTTTTTTTTTCCAAATTTTTTTTTTTGTTTTTTTTTTCTCAAATTTTTTTTTTTTTTTTTTCCAAATTTTTTTTTTTTTTTTTTCCAAATTTTTTTTGTTGTTTTTTTTCTGAAATTTTTTTTTTTTCAAATTTTTTTTTTTTTTTCTGAAATTTTTTTTTTTTTTTTTTTTTCTGAAATTTTTTTTTTTCAAATTATTATTTTTTTTCTGTAATTTAAAAAAAAAAAAAATTTTTTCCAAATTTTTTTTTTTTTTTTTTTTTTCTCAAATTTTTTTTTTTGAATTATTATTTTTTTTTCTGTAATTTAAAAAAAAAAAATTTTTTCCAATTTTTTTTTTTTTTTTTTCTTAAATTTTTTTTTTTCAATTTTTTTTTTTTTTTTTTTTCTCAAATTTTTTTTTTCCAAATTTTTAATTTTTTTTTTCCAAATTTTTTTTTTTTTTTTTTTTAATTTTTTTTTTTTCCAAATTTTTTTTGTTGTTTTTTTTTCTCAAATTTTTTTTTTCAATTTTTTTTTTTTTTCTGAAATTTTTTTTTTCAAATTATTATTATTTTTTTTTTTTCCAAATTTTTTTTTTTTTTTTTTCTTTTTTCTTTTTTCATTTTTTATTCTGAAATTTTGTTTTTTTTCAAATTTTTTTTTTTTTTTTTTTTTTTCTGAAATTTTTTTTTTTTTTTTTTTTCTCAAATTTTTTTTTTTTCAATTTTTTTTTTTTTTTTTCTCAAATTTTTTTTTTTTTCAAATTATTATTTTTTTTTCTGTAATTTAAAAAAAAAAAAAAAAAATTTTCCAATGTTTTTTTTTTTTTTTCTCAAATTTTTTTTTTTTTCTTTCTCAAATTTTGTTTTTTTCAAATTTTTTTTTTTTTTCAACTTTTTTTTCCAATTTTTTTTTTTTTTTTTTTTTCTCAAATTTTGTTTTTTTTCCAATTTTTTTTTTTTTTTTCTCAAATTTTTTTTTTTCAAATTTTTTTGTTTTTTTTTCTCAAATTTGTTTTTTTGTTTTTTTCCAAATTTTTTTTTCGTTTTTTTTTCTCAAATTGTTTTTTCCAAATTTTTTTTTTTTTTTCCAAATTTTTTTTTTTTTTTTTTTCCAAATTTTTTTTGTTGTTTTTTTCTCAAATTTTTTTTTTTCAATTTATTATTTTTTTTCTGTAATTTAAAAAAAAAAATGTTTTTTTCCAATTTTTTTTTGTTTTTTTTTCTCAAATTTTTTTTTTCCAATTTTTTTTTTTTTTTCTGAAATTTTTTTTTTTTTTTTTTTTCTGAAATTTTTTTTTTCAAATTATTATTTTTTTTTCCCAAATTTTTTTTTTTTTTTTTTTTTTCTCAAATTTTTTTTTTAAATTATTATTTTTTTTTCTGTAATTTAAAAAAAAAAAAATTTTTTTCCAATTTTTTTTTTTTTAATTTTTTTTTTTTTTTTTTTTTCTCAAATTTTTTTTTTCCAAATTTTTGTTTTTTTTCGTTTTCTTTCTCAAATTTTGGTTTTTTTCAAATTTTTTTTTTTTTTCCAAATTTTTTATTTTTTTTTTCCAAATTTTTTTTTTTTTTTTTTCAAATTTTTTTTTTTTTCTGAAATTTTTTTTCTCAAATTTTTTTTTTTTTTCATTTTTTCTCAAATTTTTTTGTTTCAAATTATTATTATTTTTTTCTCAAATTTTTTTCTTTCAAATTTTTTTATTTCAAATTTTTTTTTTTCAAATTTTTTTTTTTTTCCCAAATTTTTTTTTTTTAAATTATTATTTTTTTTTCTGTAATTCAAAAAACAAAAATTTTTTTTCCAAATTTTTTTTTTTTTTTGTTTTTTCCCAAATTTTTTTTTTAAATTATTTTTTTTTTTCTGTAATTTAAAAAAAATTTTTTTTTTTTTTTTTTTTTTTTCTTTCTTAAATTTTTTTTTTTAATTTTTTTTTTTTTTTTTAATTAAAATTTTTTTTTTTTTTTCCAAATTTTTTTTTTTTTTTTATTTTTTTTTCAATTTTTTTTTTTTTTCTTAAATTTTTTTTTTTTTAATTTTTTTTTTTTTTTTTTTTCTCAAATTTTTTTTTTCCAAATTTTTGTTTTTTTTCGTTTTCTTTCTCAAATTTTGGTTTTTTTCAAATTTTTTTTTTTTTTCCAAATTTTTTATTTTTTTTTTCCAAATTTTTTTTTTTTTTTTTTTTAATTTTTTTTTTGTTTTTTTTTCTCAATTTTTTTTTTTTCAAATTTTTTTTTTTTTCTGAAATTTTTTTTCTCAAATTTTTTTTTTTTTTTTTTTCTCCAATTTTTTTTTTTTTTCGTTTTCTTTCTCAAATTTTGGTTTTTTCCAATTTTTTTTTTTCCAAATTTTTTTTTTTTTTTTTTTTAATTTTTTTTTTGTTTTTTTTTCTCAATTTTTTTTTTTTCCAAATTTTTTTTTTTTTCTGAAATTTTTTTTCTCAAATTTTTTTTTTTTTTTTTTTCTCAAATTTTGTTTTTCCAAATTTTTTTTTTTTTTCGTTTTCTTTCTCAAATTTTGGTTTTTTCCAATTTTTTTTTTTCCAAATTTTTTTTTTTTTTTTTCTTTAAATTTTTTTTTTTTTTTTTTTCTCAAATTTTTTTTTTTTCAAATTTCTTTTTTTTTCTGAAATTTTTTTTTTCTAATTTTTTTATTTTTTTATTTTTTCTCAAATGTTGTTTTTTTGCAAATTATTAATTTTTTTATGTAATTTAAAATAAAAAAAAATAAAATTTTCCAAATTTTTTTTTTTTCCAATTTTTTTTTTTTTTTTCCTTTTTTTTTTTTCATTTTTTATTCTCAAATTTTGTTTTTTTTTCAAATTTTATTTATTTTTTTTTCCAAATTTTTTTTTTTTTTTTTCGAATTTTTTTTTTTTTCCAAATTTTTTTTTTTGTTTTTTTTTCTCAATTTTTTTTTTTCAAATTTTTTTTTTTTTTTTTCCAATTTTTTTTTTTTTTTTTTTCCAAATTTTTTTGTTGTTTTTTTTCTGAAATTTTTTTTTTTTCAAATTTTTTTTTTTTTTCTGAAATTTTTTTATTTTTTTTTTTTCTGAAATTTTTTTTTTTTCAAATTATTATTTTTTTTCTCAAATTTTTTTTTTTAAATTATTATTTTTTTTCTGTAATTTAAAAAAAAAAAAAAAAATTTCCAATTTTTTTTTTTTTTTTTTCTTAAATTTTTTTTTTTTAATTTTTTTTTTTTTTTTTTTTCTCAAATTTTGTTTTTCCAAATTTTTGTTTTTTTTCGTTTTCTTTCTCAAATTTTGTTTTTTTTCCAAATTTTTTATTTTTTTTATTTTTTCTCAAATTTTTTTTGTTCAAATTATTATTTTTTTTTCTCAAATGTTTTTCTTTCAAATTTTTTTTTTTCAAATTTTTTTTTTTTCAAATTTTTTTTTTTTTTCTGAAATGTTTTTTCAAATTTTTTTTTTTTTTTATTTTTTCTCAAATTTTTTTTTTTTCAAATTACTATTTTTTTTTGTGTAATTTAAAAAAAAAATGTTTTTTTTTCCAAATTTTTTTTTTTGTTGTTTCTTCTCAACATTTGGTTTTTTCAAATTTTTTTTTTTCCAATTTTTTTTTTTTTTTTCTCAAATTTGTTTTTTTGTTTTTTTCCAAATTTTTTTTTTTTTTTCAAATTTTTTTTTTTTTCCAAATTTTTTTTTTTGTTTTTTTTTTCTCAAATTTTTTTTTTTTTTCAAATTTTTTTTTTTTTTTTTCCAAATTTTTTTTTTTTTTTTTTCTAAATTTTTTTTTTTTTTTCCAAATTTTTTTGTTGTTTTTTTTCTGAAATTTTTTTTCTTCAAATTTTTTTTTTTTTCTGAAATTTTTTTTTTTTTTTTTTTTCTGAATTTTTTTTTTTTTCAAATTATTATTTTTTTTTTTTCTCAAATTTTTTTTTTTAAATTATTATTTTTTTTCTGTAATTTAAAAAAAAAAAAAAAATTTTCCAATTTTTTTTTTTTAATTTTTTTTTTTTTTTTTTTTCTCAAATTTTTTTTTTCCAAATTTTTGTTTTTTTTCGTTTTCTTTCTCAAATTTTGTTTTTTTTCCAAATTTTTTATTTTTTTTATTTTTTCTCAAATTTTTTTTTTTCAAATTATTATTTTTTTTTCTCAAATGTTTTTCTTTCAAATTTTTTTTTTTCAAATTTTTTTTTTTTCAAATTTTTTTTTTTTTCTGAAATTTTTTTTTTCAAATTTTTTTTTTTTTTATTTTTTCTCAAATTTTTTTTTTTTCAAATTACTATTTTTTTTGTGTAATTTAAAAAAAAATGTTTTTTTTTCCAAATTTTTTTTTTTTTTTTTAATTAAAATTTTTTTTTTTTTCCAATTTTTTTTTTTTTTAATTTTTATTTTCCAATTTTTTTTTTTTCAAATTTTTTTTTTTTTCTGAAATTTTTTTTTTTTTTTTTTTTCTCAAATTTTTTTTTTCAAATTATTATTTTTTTTCTGTAATTGAAAAAAAAAAAAAAATTTTCCAATTTTTTTTTTTTTTTCCTCAAATTGTTTTTTTCAAATTTTTTTTTTTTCTGAAATTTTTTTTTTCGAATTTTTTTTTGTGTAATTTAAAAAAAAATTTTTTTTTTTTCCAAATTTTTTTTTTTGTTGTTTCTTCTCAACATTTGGTTTTTTCAAATTTTTTTTTTTTCCAATTTTTTTTTTTTTTTTCTCAAATTTGTTTTTTTGTTTTTTTCCAAATTTTATTTTTTTTTTTCAAATTTTTTTTTTTTTCCAAATTTTTTTTTTTGTTTTTTTTTTCTCAAATTTTTTTTTTTTTCAAATTTTTTTTTTTTTTTTTCCAAATTTTTTTTTTTTTTTTTTCCAAATTTTTTTTTTTTTTTCCAAATTTTTTTTGTTGTTTTTTTTTCTGAAATTTTTTTTTTTCAAATTTTTTTTTTTTTTTCTGAAATTTTTTTTTTTTTTTTTTTTTCTGAAATTTTTTTTTTCAAATTATTATTTTTTTCTGTAATTTAAAAAAAAAAAAAATTTTTCCAAATTTTTTTTTTTTTTTTTTTTCCAAATTTTTTTTTTTTTTTTTTTTTTCTCAAATTTTTTTTTTTAAATTATTTTTTTTTTCTGTAATTTAAAAAAAAAAAATTTTTTTTCCAATTTTTTTTTTTTTTTTTTCTTAAATTTTTTTTTTTTTAATTTTTTTTTTTTTTTTTAATTAAAAATTTTTTTTTTTTTTCCAAATTTTTTTTTTTTTTTAATTTTTTTTTCAAATTTTTTTTTTTTCTGAAATTTTTTTTTTTTTTTTTTCTCAAATTTTTTTTTTTCAATTTATTATTTTTTTTCTGTAATTTAAAAAAAAAATGTTTTTTTCCAATTTTTTTTTGTTTTTTTTTCTCAAATTTTTTTTTTCCAATTTTTTTTTTTTTTTGTTCTTAAATGTTGTTTTTTTCAAATTATTATTTTTTTTATGTAATTTAAAATAAAAAAAAAAAATTTCCAGTTTTTTTTTTTTTTTTTTTTTCAAATTTTTTTTTGTGTAATTTAAAAAAAAATGTTTTTTTTTCCAAATTTTTTTTTTTTTTTCCTTTTTTCTTTTTTCATTTTTTATTCTCAAATTTTTTTTTTTTTCAAATTTTTTTTTTTTTTTTTTTTTTCTCAAATTTTTTTTTTTTTTTTTTTTCTCAAATTTTTTTTTTTTCAATTTTTTTTTTTTTTTTCTCAAATTTTTTTTTTTCAAATTTTTATTTTTTTTTTCTCAAATGTTGTTTTATTCAAATTATTATTTTTTTTTATGTAATTTAAAATAAAA